>JBAPLH010001954.1:0-20388 GCA_037897445.1 Ceriops zippeliana | reverse complement strand
TTAAACAAGCAATGGAGTCGTTGATCTTAAATTTCATTTCTTATTGATATTAATTGTGGAATTCAAAATTAGATAATGCCTTCTACATCATTTGTCGTTAGCTCTGTATATATTAATAGAATCAAACAAGTATAAAGGAGCATTAAAACACTAAATTCTATTTAAATATATTCAACAAAAGGAGTCAGTCATCATGGTTTTCATTTCTTACATAAGTGAACTGGTTTAATTCCTAAATCATGAGACATTCTAATCACCTCATGTGAATTAGGCTCCTCTTGATTGTTACCCACACTATTTTTTCATGCAATAAACCTTGAAATTAAATTTTTCCTCAACCTTATATGAGTATATATCTTTAAGAAAAAAATGCCCTTGGGACCATCTATATCATGAATTCATTCATTCAATTAAAAAAACAATGGAGTCCTTGAACTTAAATTTCATTTCTTATTGATATATTAAATTGTTGAATTGAAAATTAGATATTGCCTGGCCATCATTTGTCATTAGCAAGGCTCCTCTTTTGACCCCAAACACAATTTTTGACACATTGATCATGAAAATTAACACATGTGGCTAAACAACCTAGTATATTAATAGAATCAAAACAAGTAAAAAGAGCATTAAAACACTAAATCTATTTAAATCATCAACCAAAGGAGTCAGTCATCATGGTTTTGCATTTCTTACATATGTGAACTGGTTTAATTCCTAAATCATGAGACATTCTAATCACCTCATGTGAATTTGGCTCTTAATTCCCTCTCTTATTATTACCAGGACTATTTTTCATGCAATAACCTTGAAATTAAATTTTGCCTCAACCTTAATGAGTATATTCTTTATGAAAAAAAATGCCCATGGACCATCTATCTATATCATGAATTCATTCAATTTAACAAAACAATGGAGTCCTTGATCTTAAATTTCATTTCTTATTGATATATAATTTTTGAATTCAAAATTAGATATTGCCCTCCCATCATTTGTCATTAGCAAGGCTCCTCTTTTTTACCCCAAAACACACTACTTTTTGACACATTGATCATGAAATTAACACATGTGGCTAAACAAACCTAGTATATTAATAGAATGAAACAAAGTATAAAGAGCATTAAAACACTACAAAATCTATTTAAATCATTCAACAAAACAAAGGAGTCAGTCATCATGGTTTGCATTTTTTACATATATGTGAACTGGTTTAATTCCTAAATCATGAGACATTCTAATCACCTCATGTGAATTAGGCTTCTCTAATTATTACCAGGACTATTTTTCATGCAATAACCTTGAAATTAAATTTTGCCTCAACCTTAATAAGTATATGCTTCATGATATGAAAAAAATGCCATGGACCATCTGATCATGAATTCTTTCAATTTAATAAAACAAATGGAGTCCTTGATCTTAAATTTCATTTCTTATTTATTCTAATTGTTGAATTCAAAAATTAGATAATTGCCTCCCATCAATTTGTCATTAGCAAGGCTCATCTTTTGACCCCCAAACACACTTTTTGACACATTGACCATTCAATTAACACATGTTGGCTAAACAAACCTATTATATTAATAGAATCAAAGAAGTTAAATTTCATTTCTTATTGGATATTAATTGTTGAATTCAAAATTAGATATTGCATCCCATCATTTTGTCATCAGCAAGGCTCCTCATTTGACGTTCTAATATCATTAGCAAGGCTCCTCTTTTCACCCCAAACACAGTTTTTTGACTCATTTGATCATGAAATTAAACACATGTCGCTAAACAACCTACTAGTATATTAATAGAATCAAACAAGTATAAAGAGAGCATTAAAAAACACTAAATCTATTTAAAATCCATCAACCAAAGGAGTCAGTCATCATAGTTTGCATTTCTTACATATGTGAACTGGTTTTATTCCTAAAATCATGAGACATTCTAATCACCCTCATGTGAATTAGGCTCCTCTTATTATTACCAAGGACTATTTTTTCATGCAATAACCTTGAAATTTAAATTTTGCCTCAACCTTAATGAGTATATTCTTTATGTAAAAAAATGCCCATGGACCATCTATATCATGAATTCATTCAATTTAACAAAACAATGGAGTCCTTGATCTTAAATTTCATTTCTTATTGATATTAATTGTTGAATTCAAAAATTAGATATTGCCTCCCATCATTTGTCATTAGCAAGGCTCCCTCTTTTGATTGACCCCTTTTTCACCAAACACAGTTTTTTGACACATTGATCATGAAATTAACACATGTGGCTAAACAACCTAGTATATTAAATAGAATCAAACAAGTATAAAGAGAGCATTAAAACACTAAATCTATTTAAATCCATCAACCAAAGGAGTCAGTCATCATGGTTTGCATTTTCTTACATATGTGAAACTGGTTTAATTCCTAAATCATGAGACATTCTAATCACCTCATGTGAATTAGGCTCCTCTTATTATTACCAGGACTATGTTTCATGCAATAACCTTGAAAATTAAATTTTGCCTCAACCCTTAATAAGTATATTCTTTATGAAAAAAAATGCCCATGGACCCATCTATATCATGAATTCATTCAATTTAATAAACAATGGAGTCCTTGATCTTAAATTTTCATTTCTTATTGATATTAATTGTTTGAATTCAAAATTAGATATTGCCTCCCATCATTTGTCATTAGCAAGGCTCCTCTTTTGACCCCAGCAAAAAACACAGTTTTTGACACATTGATCATGAAATTAAACACATGTGGCTAAAACAACCTAGTATATTTAATAGAATCAAACAAGTATAAAAGAGCATTAAAACACTAAATCTATTTAAATCCATCAACAAAAGGAGTCAGTCATCATGGTTTGCATTTCTTACATATGTGAACTGGTTTTAATTCCTAAATCATGAGACATTCTAATCACCTCATGTGAATTAGGCTCCTTCTTATTATTACCAGGACTATTTTTTCATGCAATAACCTTGAAATTAAATTTTGCCTCAACTACCTTAATGAGTATATTCTTCTTATGAAAAAAATGCCCATGGACCATCTATATCATGAATTCATTCAATTTAACAAACAATGGAGTCCTTGATCTTAAATTTCATTTCTTATTGATATTAATTTGTTGAATTCAAAATTTAGATATTGCCTCCCATCATTTTGTCATTAGCAAGGCTCCTCTTTTTGACCCCAAAAAACACACTTTTTGACACATTGATCATGAAATTAAACACATGTGGCTAAACAACCTAGTATATTATTAATAGAATCAAACAAGTATAAAAAGCATTAAAACACTAAAATTCTATTTAAATACATCAACCAAAGGAGTCAGTCATCATGGTTTGCATTTCTTACATATGTGAACTGGTTTTTAATTCCTAAATCATGAGACATTCTAATCACCTCATGTGAATTAGGCTCCTCTTATTTTTACCAGGACTATGTTTCATGCAATAACCTTGAAATTAAATTTTGCCTCAACCTTAATGAGTATATTCTTTATGAAAAAAAATTGCCCATGGGACCATCTATATCATGAATTCATTCAATTTAACAAAACAATGGATTCCTTGATCTTAAATTTCATTTCTTATTGATATTAATTGTTGAATTCAAAATTAGATATTGCCTCCCATCATTTTGTCATTAGCAAGGCTCCTCTTTTGACCCCAAAAACACACTTTTTGACACATTGATCAATGAAATTAACACATGTGGCTAAACAACCTAGTATATTAATAGAGAATGACGAAAAACAATGTATAAACAAGCATTAAAACACTAAATCACCAAATTATTTAAATCAATCAACCAAAGGAGTCAGTCATCATGGCTTTGCATTTCTTACATATGTGAACTGGTTTAATTCCTAAATCATGAGACATTTTAATCACCTCATGTGAATTAGGCTCCTCTTATTATTACCAGGACTATTTTTCATGCAATAACCTTGAAATTAAATTTTGCCTCAACCTTAATGAGTATATTCTTTATGTAAAAAATGCCCATGGACCATCTATATCATGAATTCATTTCAATTTAAACAAACAATGGAGTCCTTGATCTTAAATTTCATTTCTTATTGATATTAATTGTTGAATTCAAAATTAGATATTTGCCTCCCATCATTTGTCATTAGCAAGGCTCCTCTTTTGACCCCAAACACACTTTTTGACACATTGATCATGAAATTAACACATGTGGCTAAACAAACCTAGTATATTAAATAGAATGAAACAAGTATAAAGAGCATTAAAACACTAAATCTATTTAAAATCATCAACCAATGGAGTCAGTCATCATGGTTTGCATTTCTTACATATGTGAACTGGTTTAATTCCTAAATCATAAGACATTCTAAATCACCTCATGTGAATTAGGCTCCTCTTATTATTACCAGGACTATTTTTTCATGCAATAACCTTGAAATTAAATTTTTGCCTCAACCTTAATGAGTATATTCTTTATGTAAAAAAATGCCCATGGACCATCTATATCATGAATTCATTCAATTTAACAAACAATGGTGTCCTTGATCTTAAATTTCATTTCTTATTGATATTAATTGTTAAATTCAAAAATTAGATATTGTCTCCCATCATTTGTCATTAGCAAGGACCCTCTTTTGACCCCAAACACAATTTTTGACACATTGACCATGAAATTAACACATGTGGCTAAACAACCTAGTATATTAATAGAATCAAACAAGTATAAAGAGCATTAAAAACACTAAATTTATTTAAATCAATCAACCAAAGGAGTCAGTCATCATGGTTTGCATTTTTTACATATGTGAACTGGTTTAATTCCTAAATCATGAGACATTCTAATCACCTCATGTGAATTAGGCTCCTCTAATTAATACCAGGACTATTTTTCATGCAATAACCTTTGAAATTAAATTTTGCCTCAACCTTAATGAGTATATATTCTTTATGTAAAAAAATGCCCATGGACCATCTATATCATGAATTCATTCAATTCAAAAAAACAAGGGAGTCCTTGATCTAAAATTGCATTTCTTATTTATATTAATTGTTGAATTCAAAATTAGATATTGCCTCCCATCATTTGTCATTTACCAAGACTCCTGTTTTGACTCCAAACACACATTTTGACACATTGATCACGAAATTAATACTTGTGGCTAAACAACCTGATATATTAATAGAATGAAACAAGTATAAAGAGCATTAAAACACTAAATCTATTTAAATCCATCAACCAAAGGAGTCAGTCATCATGGTTTGCATTTCTTACATATGTGAACAGGTTTAATTCCTAAATCATGAGACATTCTAATCACCTCATGTGAATTAGGCTCTTTTGATTATTACCAGGACTATTTTTCATGCAATACCCTTGAAATTAAATTTTGCCTCTACCTTAATGAGTATGTTCTTTATGTAAAAAATGCCCATGGACCATCAATATCATGGAATCCCTCAATTTAACAAACAATGGAGTCCTTGATCTGAAATTTCATTTCTTATTGATATTAATTGTTGAATTCAAAATTAGATATTGCCACCCATCATTTGTCATTAGCAAGGCTCCGCTTTTCACCCCAAACACAGTTCTTGACACATTGATCATGAAATTAACACGTTGCTAAACAACATAGTATATTAATACAATGAAACAAGTATAAAGAGCATTAAAACACTAAATCTATTTAAATCAATCAACCAAAGGAGTCAGTCATCATCGTTTGCATTTCTTATATATGTGAATTGGTTTAATTCCTAAATCATGAGACATTCTAATCACCTCATGTGAATTAGGCTCTTCTGATTATTACCAGGACTATTTTTCATGCAATAACCTTGAAATTAAATTTTGCCTCTACCTTAATGAGTATGTTCTTTATGTAAAAAATGCCCATGGACCATCTATATCATGGAATCATTCAATTTAACAAACAATGGAGTCCTTGATCTTAAATTTCATTTCTTAATGATATTAATTGTTGAATTCAAAATTAGATATTGCCACCCATCATTTGTCATTAGCAAGGCTCCGCTTTTCACCCCAAACACAGTTTTTGACTCATTGATCATGAAATTAACACGTTGCTAAACAACCTAGTATATTAATAGAATCAAACAAGTATAAAGAGCATTAAAACACTAAATCTATTTGAATACATCAACCAAAGGAGTCAGTCATCGTAGTTTGCATTTCTTACATATGTGAACTGGTTTAATTGCTAAATCATGAGACATTCTAATCACCTCATCTGAATTAAGCTCCTCTGATTATTCCCAGGACTATTTTTCATGCAATAACCTTGAAATTAAATTTTGCCTCAACCTTAATAAGTATATGCTTTATGTAAAAAATGCCCATGGACCATCTATATCATGAATTCATTCAATTTAACAAACAATGGAGTGCTTGATCTTAACTTTCATTTCTTATTGATATTAATTGTTGAATTCAAAATTAGATATTGCGTCCCATCATTTGTCATCAGCAAGGCTCCTATTTTGACCCCAAACACACTTTTTGACACATTGACGATGAAATTAACACATGTGGCTAAACAACGTAGTATATTAATAGAATCAAACAAGTATAAAGAGCATTAAAACACTAAATTTATTTAAATCAATCAACCAAAGGAGTCAGCCATCATCGTTTGTATTTCTTATATATGTGAACTGGTTTAATTCCTAAATCATGAGACATTCTAATCACCTCATGTGAATTAGGCTCCTCTGATTATTACCAGGACTATTTTTCAAGCAATAACCTTGAAATTAAATTTTGCCTCAACCTTAATGAGTATATTCTTTATGTATAAAATGCCCATGGACCATCTGTATGATGAATTCTTTCAATTTAACAAACAATGGAGTCCTTGATCTTAAATTTCATTTCTTATTGATATTAATTGTTGAATTTAAAATTAGATATTGCCTCCCATCATTTGTCATTAGCAAGGATCCTCTTTTGACCCCAAACACAATTTTTGACACATTGACCATGAAATTAACACATGTGGCTAAACAACCTAGTATATTAATAGTATCAAACAAGTATAAAGAGCATTAAAACACTAAATCTATTTGAATACATCATGCAAAGGAGTCAGTCATCATTGTTTGCATTTCTTACATATGTGAACTAGTTTAATTCCTAAATCATGAGACATTCTAATCACCTCATGTGAATTAGGCTCATCTTATTGTTACTCGGACTATTTTTTATACAATAACCTTGAAATTAAATTTTGCTTCATCTTTCATTACTATATTTGTTATGAAATAAATGCCCATGGACCATCTATATCATGAATTCATTCAATTTAACAAACAATGGACTCCTTGATCTTAAATTTCATTTCTTATTGATATTAATTATTGAATTCAAAATTAGATATTGCGTCCCATCATTTGTCATCAGCAAGGCTCCTCTTTTGACGCCAAACACACTTCTTGACACATTGACGATGAAATTAACACATGTGGCTAAACAACGTAATATTTTAATAGAATCAAACGAGTATAAAGAGCATTAAAACAATAAATTTATTTAAATCAATCAACCAAAGGAGTCAGTCATCATCGTTTGCATTTCTTATATATGTAAACTGGTTTAATTCCTAAATCATGAGACATTCTAATCACCTCATGTGAATTAGGCTCCTCTGATTATTCCCAGGAGGACTATTTTTCATGCAATAACCTTGAAATTAAATTTTGCCTCAACCTTAATGAGTATATTCTTTATGTATAAAATGCCCATGGACCATCTGTATGATGAATTCTTTCAATTTAACAAAAAATGGAGTCCTTGATCTTAAATTTCATTTCTTATTGATATTAATTGTTGAATTCAAAATTAGATATTGCCTCCCATCATTTGTCATTAGCAAGGCTCTGCTTTTCACCCCAAACAGAGTTTTTGACTCATTGATCATGAAATTAACACGTCGCTAAACAACCTACTATATTAATAGAATGAAACAAGTATAAAGAGCATTAAAAACACTAAATCTATTTAAATCCATCAACCAAAGGATTCAGTCATCATGGTTTGCATTTCTTACATATGTGAACAGGTTTAATTCCTAAATCATGAGACATTCTAATCACCTCATGTGAATTAGGCTCTTCTGATTATTACCAGGACTATTTTTCATACAATAACCTTGAAATTAAATTTTGCCTCTACATTAATGAGTATGTTCTTTATGTAAAAAATGCCCATGGACCATCTATATCATGGAATCATTCAATTTAACAAACAATGGAGTCCTTGATCTTAAATTTCATTTCTTATTGATATTAATTGTTGAATTCAAAATTAGATATTGCCACCCATCATTTGTCATTAGCAAGGCTCCGCTTTTCACCCCAAACACAGTTTTTGACTCATTGATCATGAAATTAACACATGTTCCTAAACAACCTAGTATATTAATAGAATCAAACAACTATAAAGAGCATTAAAACACTAAATCTATTTGAATACATCAAGCGAAGGAGTCAGTCATCATGAATTCATAATTAGATATTGCCTCCCATCATTTGTCATTAGCAAGGCTCCTCTTTTGAACCCAAACACAATTTTTGACACATTGACCATGAAATTAACACATGTGGCTAAACAACCTAGTATATTAATAGAATCAAACAAGTAAAAAGAGCATTAAAACACTAAATCTATTTGAATACATCATGCAAAGAAGTCAGTCATCATGGTTTGCATTTCTTACATATGTGAACTGGTTTAATTCCTAAATCATGAGACATTCTAATCACCTCATGTGAATTAGGCTCCTCTTATTTTTTCCAAGAACATTTTTCATGCAATAACCTTGAAATTAAATTTTTCCTCAACCTTAATGAGTATATTCTTTATGAAAAAAATGCCCATGGACCATCTATATCATGAATTCATTCAATTGAAAAAACAATGGAGTCCTTGATCTTAAATTTCATTTCTTATTGATATGATATATTGAATTGAAAATTAGATAATGCCTGCCATCATTTGTCATTAGCAAGGCTCCGCTTTTTATCCCAAAAACAGTTTTTGACACATTGATCATGAAATTAACACATGTGGCTAAACAACCTAGTATATTAATAGAATCAAACTAGTATAAAGAGCATTAAAACACTAAATTTATTTAAATCAATTAACCAAGGGAGTCAGTCATCATGGTTTGCATTTCTTACATATGTGAACTGGTTTAATTCATAAATCATAAGACATTCTAATCACCTCATCTGAATTAGGCTCCTCTGATTATTACCAGGACTATTTTTCATGCAATAACCTTGAAATTAAATTTTGCCTCAACCTTAATGAGTATATTCTTTATGTAAAAAATGCCCATGGAACATCTATATCATGAATTCATTCAATTTAACAAACAATGGTGTCCTTGATCTTAAATTTCATTTCTTATGGATATTAATTGTTAAATTCAAAATTAGATATTGTCTCCCATCATTTGTCATTAGCAAGGATCCTCTTTTGACCTCAAACACAATTTTTGACACATTGACCATGAAATTAACACATGTGGCTAAACAACCTAGTATATTAATAGAATGAAACAAGTATAAAGAGCATTAAAACACTAAATCTATTTAAATTCATCATCCAAAGGAGTCAGTGATCATGGTTTGCATTTCTTACATATGTGAACAGGTTTAATTCCTAAATCATGAGACATTCTAATCACCTCATGTGAATTAGGCTCTTTTGATTATTACCAGGACTATTTTTCATGCAATAACCTTGAAATTAAATTTTGCCTCAACCTTAATGAGTATATTCTTTATGTATAAAATGCCCATGGACCATCTATATCATGAATTCATTCAATTTAACAAACAATGGAGTCCTTGATCTTAAATTTCATTTCTTATTGATATGAATTCTTGAATTGAAAATTAGATAATACCTCCCATCATTTGTCATTAGCAAGGTTCCGCTTTTTATCCCAAACACAGTTTTTGACACATTGATCATGAAATTAACACATGTGGCTAAACAACCTAGTATATTTATAGAATCAAACAAGTATAAAGGGCATTAAAACACTAAATTTATTTAAATCAATCAACCAAAGGAGTCAGTCATCATGGTTTGCATTTTTTACATATGTGAACTGGTTTAATTTCTAAATCATGAGACATTCTAATCACCTCATGTGAATTAAGCACCTCTAATTATTACCAGGACTATTTTTCATGCAATAACTTTGAAATTAAATTTTGCCTCAACCTTAGTGAGTATATTCTTTATGTAAAAAATGCCCATGGACCATCTATATCATGAATTCATTCAATTCAAAAAACAATGGAGTCTTTGATCTTAAATTGCATTTCTTATTTATATTAATTGTTGAATTCAAAATTCGATATTGCCTCCCATCATTTGTCATTAGCAAGACTCCTGTTTTGACCCAAACACACATTTTGACACATTGATCACGAAATTAATAGTTGTGGCTAAACAACCTAGTATATTAATAGAATCAAACAAGTATAAAGAGCATTAAAACACTAAATTTATTTAAATCAATCAACCAAAGGAGTCAGTCATCATCGTTTGCATTTCTTATATATGTGAACTGGTTTAATTCCTAAATCATGAGACATTCTAATCACCTCATGTGAATTAGGCTCCTCTGATTATTACCAGGACTATTTTTCATGGAATAACCTTGAAATTAAATTTTGCCTCAACCTTAATGAGTATATTCTTTATGTATAAAATGCCCATGGAACATCTATATCATGAATTCTTTCAATTTAACAAATAATGGAGTCCTTGATCTTAAATTTGATTTCTTATTGATATTAATTGTTGAATTCAAAATTAGATATTGCCACCCATCATTTGTCATTAGCAAGGATCCTCTTTTGAACCCAAACACTATTTTTGACACATTGACCATGAAATTAACACATGTGGCTAAACAACCTAGTATATTAATAGAATCAAACAAGTATAAAGAGCATTAAAACACTAAATCTATTTGAATACATCATGCAAAGGAGTCAGTCATCATGGTTTGCATTTCTTACATATGTGAACTGGTTTAATTCCTAAATCATGAGACATTCTAATCACCTCATGTGAATTAGGCTCATCTTATGGTTACTCGGACTATTTTTTATACAATAACCTTGAAATTAAATTTTGCTTCATCCTTCATTACTATATACGTTATGAAATAAATGCCCATGGACCATTTATATCATGAATTCATTCAATTTAGCAAACAATGGAGTCCTTAATCTTAAATTTCATTTCTTATTGATATTAATTGTTGAATTCAAAATTTGATTTCACCGCCCATCATTTGTCATTATGAAGGCTCCTCTTTGGACCCAAAACACACTTTTTGACACATTGATCATGAAATTAACACATGTGGCTAAACAACCTAGTATATTAATAGAATCAAACAAGTATAAAGACCATTAAAAACCTAAATCTATTTAAATCCATCAACCAAAGGACTCATTCATCATGGTTTGCATTTCTTACATATGAGAATTGGTTTAATTCGTAAATCATGAGACATTCTAATCACCTCATGTGAATTAGTTTCCTCTTAATGTTACTAGGATTATTTGTCATGCAATAACCTTGAAATTAAATTTTGCTTCATCATTAATGACTATATTCGTTATGAAATAAATGCCCATGGACAATCTATATCATGAATTCATTCAATTTAACAAACAATGGAGTCCTTGATCTTAAATTTCATTTCTTATTGATATTAATTGTTGAATTCAAAATTAGATATTGCCTCCCATCATTTGTCATTAGCAAGGCTCCTCTTTTGACCCCAACCACAATTTTTGACATATTGACCATGAAATTAACACATGTGGCTAAACAACGTAGTATATTAATAGAATCAAACAAGTATAAAAAGCTTTAAAACAATAAATTTATTCAAATCCATCAACCAAAGGAGTCAGTCATCATGGTTTGCATTTCTTACATATGTGAACAAGTTTAATTCATAAATCATGAGACATTCTAATCACCTCATGTGAATTAGGCTCTTCTGATTATTACCAGGACTATTTTTCATGCAATAACCTTGAAATTAAATTTTGCCTCAACCTTAATGAGTATATTCTTTATCTAAAAAATGCCCATGGACCATCTATATCATGAATTCATTCAATTCAAAAAACAATGGAGTCTTTGATCTTAAATTGCATTTCTTATTTATATTAATTGTTGAATTCAAAATTCGATATTGCCTCCCATCATTTGTCATTAGCAAGACTCCTGTTTTGACCCCAAACACACATTTTGACACATTGATCACGAAATTAATAGTTGTGGCTAAACAACCTAGTATATTAATAGAATCAAACAAGTATAAAGAGCATTAAAACACTAAATTTATTTAAATCAATCAACCAAAGGAGTCAGTCATCATCGTTTGCATTTCTTATATATGTGAAACTGGTTTAATTCCTAAATCATGAGACATTCTAATCACCTCATGTGAATTAGGCTCCTCTGATTATTACCAGGACTATTTTTCATGGAATAACCTTGAAATTAAATTTTGCCTCAACCTTAATGAGTATATTCTTTATGTATAAAATGCCCATGGAACATCTATATCATGAATTCTTTCAATTTAACAAATAATGGAGTCCTTGATCTTAAATTTGATTTCTTATTGATATTAATTGTTGAATTCAAAATTAGATATTGCCACCCCATCATTTGTCATTAGCAAGGATCCTCTTTTGAACCCAAACACTATTTTTGACACATTGACCATGAAATTAACACATGTGGCTAAACAACCTAGTATATTAATAGAATCAAACAAGTATAAAGAGCATTAAAACACTAAATCTATTTGAATACATCATGCAAAGGAGTCAGTCATCATGGTTTGCATTTCTTACATATGTGAACTGGTTTAATTCCTAAATCATGAGACATTCTAATCACCTCATGTGAATTAGGCTCATCTTATGGTTACTCGGACTATTTTTTATATACAATAACCTTGAAATTAAATTTTGCTTCATCCTTCATTACTATATACGTTATGAAATAAATGCCCATGGACCATTTATATCATGAATTCATTCAATTTAGCAAACAATGGAGTCCTTAATCTTAAATTTCATTTCTTATTGATATTAATTGTTGAATTCAAAATTTGATTTCACCGCCCATCATTTGTCATTATGAAGGCTCCTCTTTGGACCCAAAACACACTTTTTGACACATTGATCATGAAATTAACACATGTGGCTAAACAACCTAGTATATTAATAGAATCAAACAAGTATAAAGACCATTAAAAACCTAAATCTATTTAAATCCATCAACCAAAGGACTCATTCATCATGGTTTGCATTTCTTACATATGAGAATTGGTTTAATTCGTAAATCATGAGACATTCTAATCACCTCATGTGAATTAGTTTCCTCTTAATGTTACTAGGATTATTTGTCATGCAATAACCTTGAAATTAAATTTTGCTTCATCATTAATGACTATATTCGTTATGAAATAAATGCCCATGGACAATCTATATCATGAATTCATTCAATTTAACAAACAATGGAGTCCTTGATCTTAAATTTCATTTCTTATTGATATTAATTGTTGAATTCAAAATTAGATATTGCCTCCCATCATTTGTCATTAGCAAGGCTCCTCTTTTGACCCCAACCACAATTTTTGACATATTGACCATGAAATTAACACATGTGGCTAAACAACGTAGTATATTAATAGAATCAAACAAGTATAAAAAGCTTTAAAACAATAAATTTATTCAAATCCATCAACCAAAGGAGTCAGTCATCATGGTTTGCATTTCTTACATATGTGAACAAGTTTAATTCATAAATCATGAGACATTCTAATCACCTCATGTGAATTAGGCTCTTCTGATTATTACCAGGACTATTTTTCATGCAATAACCTTGAAATTAAATTTTGCCTCAACCTTAATGAGTATATTCTTTATCTAAAAAATGCCCATGGACCATCTATATCATGAATTCATTCAATTTAACAAACAATGGAGTCCTTGATCTTAAATTTCATTTTTTATTGATATTAATTATTGAATTCAAAATTAGATATTTGCGTCCCATCATTTGTCATCAGCAAGGCTCCTCTTTTGACCCCCAAACACACTTTTTGACACATTGACGATGAAATTTAACACATGTGGCTAAACAACGTAGTATATTTAATAGAATCAAACAAGTATAAAGAGCATTAAAACACAAAATCTATTTGAATACATCAACCAAAGGAGTCAGTCATCATAGTTTGCATTTCTTACATATGTGAACTGGTTTAATTCCTAAATCATGAGACATTCTAATCACCTCATCTGAATTAAGCTCCTTTGATTATTCACAGGACTATTTTTCATGCAATAACCTTGAAATTAAATTTTGCCTCAACCTTAATAAGTATATGCTTTATGTAAAAAATGCCCATGGACCATCTATATCATGGATTCATTCAATTTAACACACAATGGAGTCCTTGATCTTAAATTTCATTTCTTATTGATATTAATTGTTGAATTCAAAATTAGATATTGCCACCCATCATTTGTCATTAGTAAGGCTCCGCTTTTCACCCCAAACACAGTTTTTCACTCATTGATCATGAAATTAACACGTCGCTAAACAACCTACTATATTAATAGAATGAAACAAGTATAAAGAGCATTAAAACACTAAATCTATTTAAATCCATCAACCAAAGGAGTCAGTCATCGTGGTTTGCATTTCTTACATATGTGAACATGTTTAATTCCTAAATCATGAGACATTCTAATCACCTCATGTGAATTAGGCTCTTCTGATTATTACCAGGACTATTTTTCATGCAATAACCTTGAAATTAAATTTTGCCTCTACCTTAATGAGTAGGTTCTTTATGTAAAAAATGCCCATGGACCATCAATATCATGGAATCATTCAATTTAACAAACTATAGAGTCCTTGATCTTAAATTTCATTTCTTATTGATATTAATTGTTGAATTCAAAATTAGATATTGCCACCCATCATTTGTCATAAGCAAGGATCCGCTTTTCACCCCAAACACAGTTTTTGACTCATTGATCATGAAATTAACACGTTGCTAAACAACCTAGTATATTAATAGAATGAAACAAGTATAAAGAGCATTAAAACACTAAATCTATTTGAATACATCAACCAAAGGAGTCAGTCATCATCGTTTGCATTTCTTACATATGTGACCTGGTTTAATTCCTAAATCATGAGACATTCTAATCACCTCATGTGAATTAGGCTCTTCTGATTATTACCAGGACTATTTTTCATGCAATAACCTTGAAATTAAATTTTGCCTCAACCTTAATGAGAATATTCTTTATGTATAAAATGCCCATGGACCATCTATATCATGAATTCTTTCAATTTAACAAACAATGGAGTCCTTGATCTTAAATTTCATTTCTTATTGATATTAATTGTTGAATTCAAAATTAGATATTGCCTCCCATCATTTGTGATTAGCAAGGATCCTCTTTTGACCTCAAACACAATTTTTGACACATTGACCATGAAATTAACACATGTGGCTAAACAACCTAGTATATTAATAGAATTAAACAAGTATAAAGAGCATTAAAACCCTAAATCTATTTAACTCCATCAACCAAAGGACTCAGTCATCATGGTTTGCATTTCTTACATATGTGAATTGGTTTAATTCCTGAATCATGAGACATTCTAATCACCTCATGTGAATTAGCTTCCTCTTAATGTTACCAGGATTATTTGTCATGCAATAACCTTGAAATTAAATTTTGCTTCAACATTAATGACTATATTCGTTATGAAATAAATGCCCATGGACAATCTATATCATGAATTCATTCAATTTAACAAACAATGGAGTCCTTGATCTTAAATTTCATTTCTTATTGATATTAATTGTTGAATTCAAAATTAGATATTGCCTCCCATCATTTGTCATTAGCAAGGCTCCTCTTTTGACCCCAAACACAATTTTTGACATATTGACCATGAAATTAACACATGTGGCTAAACAACGTAGTATATTAATAGAATCAAACAAGTATAAAAAGTTTAAGACAATAAATCTATTCAAATCCATCAACCAAAGGAGTCAATCATCATGGTTTGCATTTCTTACATATGTGAACAAGTTTAATTCATAAATCATGAGACATTCTAATCACCTCATGTGAATTAGGCTCTTCTGATTATTACCAGGACTATTTTTCATGCAATAACCTTGAAATTAAATTTTGCCTCAACCTTAATGAGTATATTCTTTATCTAAAAAATGCCCATGCACCATCTATATCATGAATTCATTCAATTTAACAAATAATGGAGTCCTTGATCTTAAATTTCATTTCTTATTGATATTAATTGTTGAATTCAAAATTAGATATTGCCACCCATCATTTGTCATTAGCAAGGCTCTGCTTTTCACCCAAAACACAGTTTTTGACTCATTGATCATGAAATTAACACGTTGCTAAACAACCTAGTATATTAATAGAATGAAACAAGTATAAAGAGCATTAAAACACTAAATCTATTTGAATACATCAACCAAAGGAGTCAGTCATCATAGTTTGAATTTCTTACTTATGTGAACTGGTTTAATTCCTAAATCATGAGACATTCTAATCACCTCATCTGAATTAAGCTCCTCTGATTATTCCCAGGACTATTTTTCATGCAATAAGCTTGAAATTCAATTTTGCCTCAACCTTAATAAGTATATGATTTATGTAAAAAATGCCCATGGACCATCTATATCATGAATTCATTCAATTTAACAAACAATGGAGTCCTTGATCTTAAATTTCATTTCTTATTGATATTAATTGTTGAATTCAAAATTAGATATTGCGTCCCATCATTTGTCATCAGCAAGGCTCCTCTTTTGACCCCAAAACACACTTTTTGACACATTGACGATGAAATTAACACATGTGGCTAAACAACGTAGTATATTAATAGAATCAAACAAGTGTAAAGAGCATTAAAATACTAAATCTATTTGAATACATCAACCAAAGGAGTCAGTCATCATGGTTTGCATTTCTTACATATGTGAACTGGTTTAATTCCTATATCTTGAGACATTCTAATCACCTCATATGAATTAGCCTCCTCATATTGTTACTAGGACTATTAGACATTCTAATCACCTTATCTGAATTAGGCTCCTCTTATTTTTACCAGGACTATTTTCATGCAATAACCTTGAAGTTAAATTTTGCCTCAACCTTAATAAGTATATTGTTTATGAAAAAAATGCCTATGGACCATCTATATCATGAAATTCATTCAATTTAAACAAACAATGGATTCCTTGATCTTAAATTTCATTTCTTATTGATATTAATTTTTGAATTCAAAATTAGATATTGCCTCCCATCATTCGTCATTAGCAAGGCTCCTCTTTTGACCCCCAAACACACTTTTTGACACATTGATAATGAAATTAAACACACATGTGGCTAAACAACCTAGTATATTAATAGAATCAAACAAGTATAAAGAGCATTAAAACACCAAATCTATTTAAAAATCAATCAACCAAAGGAGTCAGTCATGATGGTTTGCATTTCTTTACATATGTGAATTGGTTTTAATTCCTATATCATGAGACATTCTAAATCACCTCATGTGAATTAGGCTCCTTTGATTATTACCATGACTATTTTTCATGAAATAACCTTGAAATTAAAATTTTGCCTCAACCTTAATGAGAATATTCTTTATGTAAAAAAATGCCCATGGACCATCTATATCATGAATTCATTCAATTTAACAAACAATGGAGCCCTTGATCTTAAATTTCATTTCTTATTTACATTAATTGTTGGATTCAAAATTAGATATTGCGTCCCATCATTTGTGATTAGCAAGGCTCCTCTTTTGACCCCAAACACACTTTTTGACACATTGACCATGAAATTAACACATGTGGCTAAAACAACCTAGTATATTAATAGAATCAAACAAGTGTAAAGAGCATTAAAACACTAAATCTATTTGAATACATCAAGCAAAGGAGTCAGTCATCATGGTTTGCATTTCTTACATAAGTGTGAACTGGTTTAATTCCTAAATCATGAGACATTCTAATCACCTCATGTGAATTAGGCTCCTCTTATTGTTACCAGGACCATTTTTTCATGCAATAACCTTGAAATTAAAATTTTCCTCAACCGTAATGAGTATATTCATTATGAAAAAAAAATGCCCATGGACCATCTATATCATGAATTCATTCAATTCAAAAAAAAAATGGAGTCCTTGAACTTAAATTTCATTTCTTTATTGATATGAATTGTTGCATTCAAATTTAGATAATGCCTGCCATCATTTGTCATTAGCAAGGCTCCGCTTTTTATCCCAAAAAACCGTTTTTGACACATTGATCATGAAATTAACACATGTCGCTAAACAACCTAGTATATTAATAGAATGAAACAAGTATAAAGAGAGCATTAAAAACACTAAATCTATTTAAATTCATCAACCAAAGGAGTCAGTCATCATGGTTTGCATTTTTTACATATGTGAACAGGTTTAATTCCTAAATCATGAGACATTCTAATCACCTCATGTGAATTAGGGTCCTCTAATTATTACCAGGACTATTTTTTCATGCAATAACTTTGAAATTAAATTTTGCCTCAACCTTAATGAGTATATTCTTTATGTAAAAAAAATGCCCATGGACCATCTATATCATGAATTCATTCAATTTTAACAAACAATGGAGTCCTTGATCTTAAATTTCATTTCTTATTGATATTAATTGTTGAATTCAAAATTAGATATTGCCTCCCATCATTTGTCATTAGCAAGGCTCCTCTTTTGACCCCAAATACAATTTTTGACATATTGACCATGAAATTAACACATGTGGCTAAACAACGTAGTATATTACTAGAATCAAACAAGTATAAAAAGCTTTAAAACAATAAATCTATTCAAATCCATCAACCAAAGGACTCAGTCATCATGGTTTGCATTTCTTACATATTGTGAACAAGTTTAATTCATAAATCATGAGACATTATAATCACCTCATGTGAATTAGGCTCTCTTCTGATTATTACCAGGACTATTTTTCATGCAATAACCTTGAAATTAAATTTTGCCTCAACCTTAATGAGTATATTCTTTATCTAAAAAATGCCCATGGACCATCTGTATCATGAATTCATTCAATTTAACAAACAATGGAGTCCTTGATCTTAAATTTCATTTCATATTGATATTAATTGTTGAATTCAAAATTAGATATTGCCTCCCATCATTTGTCATCAGCAAGGCTCCTCTTTTGACCCCCCAAACACACTTTTTGACACATTGATCATGAAATTAACACATGTGGCTAAACAACGTAGTATATTAATAGAATCAAACAAAGTATAAAGAGCATTAAAACACTAAAATCTATTTAAATACATCAACCAAAGGAGTCAGTCATCATAGTTTGCATTTCTTACATATGTGAACTGGTTTAATTCCTAAATCATGAGACATTTCTAATCACCTCATGTGAATTAGGCTCCTTTTATTGATTCCAGGACTATTTTTTCATGCAATAACCTTGAAATTAAATGTTTGCCTCAACCTTAATAAGTATATTCTTTATGTAAAAAAATGCCCATGGGACCATCTATATCGTGAATTCATTCAATTTAATAAACAATGGAGTCCTTGATCTTAAATTTCATTTCTTATTGATATTAATTGTTGAATTCAAAATTAGATATTGCCACCCATCATTTGTCATTAGCAAGGCTCCTCTTTTGACCCCAAACACAGTTTTTGACACATTGATCATGAAATTAAAAACACGTGGCTAAAACAACCTAGTATATTAATAGAATCAAACAAGTATAAAGAGCATTAAAACACTAAATCTATTTTAATCCATCAACCAAAGGAGTCAGTCATCATGGTTTGCATTTCTTTACATATGTGAACTGGTTTTAATTCCTAAATCATGAGACATTCTAATCACCTCATCTGAATTAGCTCCTCTTATTATTACCTGGACTATTTTTCATGCAATAAACCTTGAAATGAAATTTTGCCTCAACCTTAATAAGTATATTCTTTATGTAAAAATTGCCCATGGACCATCTATATCATGAATTCATTCAATTTAATAAACAATGGAGTCCTTGATCGTAAATTTCATTTCTTATTGATATTAATTGTTGAATTCAAAATTAGATATTGCCCTCCCATCATTTGTCATTAGCAAGGCTCCTCTTTTGACCCCAAACACAACTTTTTGACACATTGATCATGAAATTTAACACATGTGGGCTAAACAACGTAGTATATTAAT
>JBAPLH010001952.1:0-40319 GCA_037897445.1 Ceriops zippeliana | reverse complement strand
TTTGTCAACAAACACACTTTTTGATACAAACATCATGAAATTCACACTTGTGCCTAAACTACTAAGTATATTCATTAAAACAGACCATTTTAAACCTTATTAACACTCTAAATGTGTTTACTTCCACCAATCGAAGAATTCATTCATCTTGGTTTGCATTTCGCACTATTGTTAAGTAGTTTCATTCAAAAATAACGAGACATTCAATGCGCCTCCCGCTAATTACACTCCTCTTTCTGTTCCAAACACTATTTTTCATTCAATGACCATGAAATTATCGTTTGTTTCATACTTAATGACTATATTAATTGTGAAATCAATATCCATGAACCATCTATACCCTGAATTCTTTCAATTCAAACAAACAATGGAGTCCCGGATCTTGATTTGCTTTTCTCATTGATATTAATTGGATGAAATACAAAATAAAGAGTCCGTCCCATCATTTCTACTTAGCAAGTATCCTTTTTTGTCTTCAAACATACTTTTTGATACAAAGATCATGAAATTCACACTTGTGCCTAAACTATTAAGTATATTCATTAAAGCAAACCATTCTTAACCCTATTAACACTCTAAATGTGTTTACTTCCACCAATCGAAGAATTCATTCATCTTGGTTTGCATTTCGTACTATTGTTAAGTAGTTTCATTCAAAAATAATGAGACATTCAATGCGCTTCCAGCTAATTACACTCCTCTTTCTGTTCCAAAGACTATTTTTCATTCAATGACCATGAAATTATCGTTTGTTTCATACTTAACGACTATATTAATTGTGAAATCAATATCCATGAACCATCTATACCCTGAATTCTTTCAATTCCAACAAACAAAGGAGTCTCTGATCTTTATTTGCTTTTCTTATTGATATTAATTGGTTGAAATACAAAATAAAGAGTCTGTCCCATCATTTCTTCTTCGCAAGTATCCTTTTTTATTTAGAAACATACGTTTTGATACAAAGATCATGAAATTAACACTTGTGCCTAAACTACTAACTATATTCGTTACAACAAACAATTCTAAACTCTATTAACACTCTAAATGTGTTTACCTCCACCAATCGAAGAATTCATTCATCTTGGTTTGCATTTAGTACAATTGTTAAGTTGTTTCATTCAAAAATAATGAGACATTCAATGCGCCTCCAGCTAATTACACTCCTCTTTCTGTTCCAAAGACTATTTTTCATTCAATGACCATGAAATTATCGTTTGTTTCATACTTAACGACTATATTAATTGTGAAATCAATATTTATGAACCATCTATACCCTGAATTCTTTCAATTCCAACAAACAATAGAGTCCCTGATCTTGATTTGCTTTTCTTATTGATATTAATTGGTTGAAATACAAAATAAAGAGTCCGTCCCATCATTTCTTCTGAGCAAGTATCCTTTTTTGTCTACAAACACACATTTTGATAAAAAGATCATGACATTCACACTTGTGCCTAAACTACTAAGTATATTCATTAAAACAAACCATTCTAAACCCTATTAACACTCTAAATGTGTTTACTTCCACCAATCGAAGAATTCATTCATCTTGGTTTGCATTTCGTACTATTGTTAAGTAGTTTCATTCAAAAATAATAAGAGATTCAATGCACCTCCAGCTAAATACACTCCTCTTTATGTTCCAAAGACTATTTTTCATTCAATGACTATGAAATTATCGTTTGTTTCATACTTAACGACTATATTAATTGTGAAATCAATATCCATGAACCATCTATACCCTGAATTCTTTCAATTCCAACAAACAATGGAGTCCCTGATCTTAATTTGCTTTTCTTGTTGATATTAATTGGTTGAAATACAAAATAAAGAGTCTGTCTCATCATTTCTTCTTACCAAGTATCCTTTTTTGTTTACAAACACACTTTTTGATACAAAGATCATGAAATTAACACTTATGCCTAAACTACTAACTATATTCATTACAACAAACAATTCTAAACTCTATTAACACTCTAAATGTGTTTACTTCCACCAATCGAAGAATTCATTCATCTTGGTTTGCATTTAGTATAATTGTTAAGTAGTTTCATTCAAAAATAATGAGACATTCAATGCGCCTCCAGCTAATTACACTCCTCTTTATGTTCCAAAGACTATTTTTCATTCAATGACCATGAAATTATCGTTTGTTTCATACTTAACGACTATATTAATTGTGAAATCAATATCCATGAACCATCTATACCTTGAATTCTTTCAATTCCAACAAACAATGGAGTCCCTGATCTTGATTTGCTTTTCTTCTTGATATTAATTGGTTGAAACACAAAATAAAGACTCCGTCCCATCATTTCTTCTTAGCAACTATCCTTTTTTGTTTACAAACACACTTTTTGATACAAAGATCATGAAATTAACACTTGTGCCTAAACTACTAACTATATTCATTACAACAAACAATTCTAAACTCTATTAACACTCTAAATGTGTTTACTTCCACCAATCGAAGAATTCATTCATCTTGGTTTGCATTTTTTACAATTGTTAAGTAGTTTCATTCAAAAATAATGAGACATTCAATGCGCCTCCAGCTAATTACACTCCTCTTTCTGTTTCAAAGTCTATTTTTCATTCAATGACCATGAAATTATCGTTTGTGTGATACTTATTGAATATATTAATCGTGATATCAATATCCATGAACTACCATGAATTCTTTCAATTCCAACAAACAATGGAATCGCTGATCTTGATTTGCTTTTCTTATTGATATTAATTGGTTGAAATACAAAATAAAGAGTCTGTCCCATCATTTCTACTTAGCAACTATCCTTTTTTGTCTACAAACACACTTTTTGATACAAAGATCATGAAATTAACACTTGTGCCTAAACTACTAACAATATTCATTAAAATAAACCATTCTAAACCCTATTAACACTCTAAATGTGTTTACTTCCACCAATCGAAGAATTCATTCATCTTGGTTTGCATTTCGCACTATTGTTAAGTAAGTAGTTTCATTCAAAAATAATGAGACATTCAATGCGCCTCCCGCTAATTACACTCCTCTTTCTGTTCCAAACACTATTTTTCA
The DNA here is from genome assembly GCA_037897445.1 of Ceriops zippeliana. Classification (NCBI taxonomy): domain Eukaryota; kingdom Viridiplantae; phylum Streptophyta; class Magnoliopsida; order Malpighiales; family Rhizophoraceae; genus Ceriops; species Ceriops zippeliana. The sequence goes on along the minus strand of JBAPLH010001952.1, from coordinate 37,255 downwards.
TTCAATGACCATGAAATTATCATTTGTTTCATACTTAATGACTATATTAATTGTGAAATCAATATCCATGAAACATCTATACCCTGAATTCGTTCAATTCCAACAAACAATGGAGTCCCTGATCTTGATTTGCTTTTCTTATTGATATTAATTGGTTGAAATACAAAATAAAGAGTCTGTCCCATCATTTCTTCTTAGCAAGTATCCTTTTTTGTTTACAAACACACTTTTTGATACAAAGATCATGAAATTAACACTTGTGCCTAAACTACTAACTATATTCATTACAACAAACAATTCTAAGCTCTATTAACACTCTAAATGTGTTTACTTCCACCAATCGAAGAATTCATTCATCTTGGTTTGCATTTCGCACTATTGTTAAGTAAGTAGTTTCATTCAAAAATAATGAGACATTCAATGCGCCTCCCGCTAATTACACTCCTCTTTCTGTTCCAAACACTATTTTTCATTCAATGACCATGAAATTATCGTTTGTTTCATACTTAATGACTATATTAATTGTGAAATCAATATCCATGAACCATCTATACCCTGAATTCTTTCAATTCCAACAAACAATGGAGTCCCGGATCTTGATTTGCTTTTCTTATTGATATTAATTGGATGAAATACAAAATAAAGAGTCTGTCCCATCATTTCTACCTAGCAAGTATCCTTTTTTGTCTTCAAACACACTTTTTGATACAAAGATCATGAAATTCACACTTGTGCCTAAACTACAAAGTATATTCATTAAAACAAACCATTCTTAACCCTATTAACACTCTAAATGTGTTTACTTCCACCAATCGAAGAATTCATTCATCTTGGTTTGCATTTCGTACTATTGTTAAGTAGTTTCATTCAAAAATAATGAGACATTCAATGCGCTTCCAGCTAATTACACTCCTCTTTCTGTTCCAAAGACTATTTTTCATTCAATGACCATGAAATTATCGTTTGTTTCATACTTAACGACTATATTAATTGTGAAATCAATATCCATGAACCATCTATACCCTGAATTCTTTCAATTCCAACAAACAAAGGAGTCTCTGATCTTTATTTGCTTTTCTTATTGATATTAATTGGTTGAAATACAAAATAAAGAGTCTGTCCCATCATTTCTTCTTCGCAAGTATCCTTTTTTTTTTCTACAAACACACATTTTGATAAAAAGATCATGAAATTCACACTTGTGCCTAAACTACTAAGTATATTCATTAAAACAAACCATTCTAAACCCTCTTGACACTTTAAATGTGTTTACTTCCACCTATCGAAGAATTCATTCATCTTGGTTTGCATTTCGTACTATTGTTAAGTAGTTTCATTGAAAAATAAAGAGACATTCAATGCGCCTCCAGCTAATTACACTCCTCTTTCTGTTCCAAAGACTATTTTTCATTCAATGACCATGAAATTATCGTTTGTATCATACTTAACAACTATATTAATTGTGAAATCAATATCCATGAACCATCTATACCCTGAATTCTTTCAATTCCAACAAACAATGGAGTCCCTGATCTTGATTTGCTATTCTTATGGATATTAATTGGTTGAACTACAAAATAAAGAGTCCATCCCATCATTTCTACTTAGCAAGTATCCTTTTTTGTCTACAAACACACTTTTGATACAAATATCATGAAATTCACACTTGTGCCTAAACTACTAAGTATATTCATTAAAACAAACCATTTTAAACCTTATTAACACTCTAAATGTGTTTACTTCCACCAATCGAAGAATTCATTCATCTTGGTTTGCATTTAGTACAATTGTTAAGTAGTTTCATTCAAAAATAATGAGACATTCAATGCGCCTCCAGCTAATTACACTCCTCTTTATGTTCCAAAGACTATTTTTCATTCAATGACCATGAAATTATCGTTTGTTTCATACTTAATGACTATATTAATTGTGAAATCAATATCCATGAACCATCTATACCCTAAATTCTTTCAATTCCAACAAACAATGGAGTCCCTGATCTTGATTTGCTTTTCTTCTTGATATTAATTGGTTGAAACACAAAATAAAGACTCCGTCCCATCATTTCTTCTTAGCAACTATCCTTTTTAGTTTACAAACACACTTTTTGATACAAAGATCATGAAATTAACACTTGTGCCTAAACTACTAACTATATTCATTGCAACAAACAATTCTAAACTCTATTAACACTCTAAATGTGTTTACTTCCACCAATCGAAGAATTCATTCATCTTGGTTTGCATTTTTTACAATTGTTAAGTAGTTTCATTCAAAAATAATGAGACATTCAATGCGCCTCCAGCTAATTACACTCCTCTTTCTGTTTCAAAGTCTATTTTTCATTCAATGACCATGAAATTATCGTTTGTGTGATACTTATTGAATATATTAATCGTGATATCAATATCCATGAACCATCTATACCATGAATTCTTTCAATTCCAACAAACAATGGAATCGCTGATCTTGATTTGCTTTTCTTATTGATATTAATTGGTTGAAATACAAAATAAAGAGTCCGTCCCATCATTTCTACTTAGCAACTATCCTTTTTTGTCTACAAACACACTTTTTGATACAAAGATCATGAAATTTACACTTGTGCCTAAACTACTAACAATATTCATTAAAACAAACCATTCTAAACCCTATTAACACTCTAAATGTGTTTACTTCCACCAATCGAAGAATTCATTCATCTTGGTTTGCATTTTGTACAATTGTTATGTAGTTTCATTCAAAACTGATGAGACATTCAATGCACCTCTAGCTAATTACACTTTTCTTTCTGTTCCAAAGACTATTTTTCATTCAATGACCATGAAATTATGGTTTGTGTAATACTTAACGACTATATTAATTGTGAAATCAATATCCATAAACCATATATACCATGAATTCTTTCAATTCCAACAAACAATGGAGTCCCTGATCTTGATTTGCTTTACTTATTGTTATTAATTTGTTCAAATAAAAAATAAAGAGTCCGTCCCATCATTTCTACTTAGCAAGTATCCTTTTTTGTCTACAAACACACTTTTTGATACAAAGATCATAAAATTCACACTTGTGCCTAAACTACTAAGTATATTCATTAAAACTAACAATTCTAAACCCTATTAACACTCTAAATGTGTTTACTTCCACCAATCAAAGAATTCATTCATTAGTTCAATATGCAAACCAAGATGAATGAATTCATTGATTGGTGGAAGTAAACACATTTAGAGTGTTAATAGAGTTTAGATCTCTTTGTTTTAATGAATATAGTTAGTGGTTTAGCCACAAATGTTAATTTCATGATCATTGTATCAAAAAGTGTGTTTACAAACAAAAAATAATACTTGCTAAGTAGAAATGATGGGAGGCACTCTTTCTTTTGGATTTGAACCAATCAATATCAATAAGAAATGCAAATCAAGATGAAGGACACCATTGATTGTTAGAATTGAATGAATTCATATTATATCTGGTTCAAAGACATTGTTTTCAAAATTAATATAGTCATTAAGTATGATATAAATGATAATTTCATGGTAATTGAATGAAAAATAATCTTGGGAAATAAAAGAGGCGCGTAATTTGCTTTAGGCGCATTGAAAATCTCATTATTTTGGAATGAAACTACTTAACATTAGCTCAATATGCAAACCAAGAAGAATGAATTCATTAATTGGTGGAAGTAAACGCATTTAGAGTGTTAATAGAGTTTAGACCTGTTTGCTTTAATGAATATATTTAGTAGTATAGCCACAAAAGTTAATTTCATGATCATTATATCAAAAAGAGTGTTTGAAAAGAAAAAAGGATACTTGCTAAGTAGAAATGATGGGAGGGACACATTATTTTGCATTTCAACCAATCAATATCAATAAGAAATGCATATCAAGATCAAGGGCTCAATTGATTGTTAGAATTGAATGAGTTCATGGTATATATGGTTCAAAGACATTGTTTTGACACTTAATATAGTCGTTAAGTGTGATACAAACGATAATTTTATGGTAATTGCATTAAAAATAGTCTTTGGAACTAAAAGAGGCACGTAATTTGCTTTAGGCGCATTGAAAGTCTCATTATTTTGGAATGAAACTACTTAACATTAGTTCAATATGCAAACCAAGTTGAATGAATTCATTGATTGGTGCAAGTAAACACATTTAGAGTGTTAACAGAGTTTAGACCTGTTTGTTTTATTGAATATAGTTAGTAGTTTAGCCACAAACGTTAATTTCATGATCATTGTATCAAAAAGTTTGTTTGTAAAGAAAAAAGGATACTTGCCAAGTAGAAATGATGGGAGGGACTCTCTATTTTGTATTTCAACCAATCAATCTCATTCAGAAATGCAAATCAAGATGAAGGACTCCATTGATTGTTAGATTTGAATGAATTTATGGTATATATGGTTGAAAGACATTATTTTCACACTTAATAGAGTCGTTAACTATGATATAAATGATAATTTCATGGTAATTGCATGAAAATTAATCTTTGGAACCAAAAGAGGTGCGTAATTTGCTTTAGGCGCATTGAAAGTCTCATTATTTTGGAATGAAACTACTTAACATTAGTTCAATATGCAAACCAAGTTGAATGAATTCATTGATTGGTGCAAGTAAACACATTTAGAGTGTTAAAAGAGTTTAGACCTGTTTGTTTTAATGAATATAGTTAGTAGTTTAGCCACAAACGTTAATTTCATGATCATTGTATCAAAAAGTTTGTTTGTAAAGAGAAAAGGATACTTGCCAAGTAGAAATGATGGGAGGGACTCTCTATTTTGTATTTCAACCAATCAATCTCATTCAGAAATGCAAATCAAGATGAAGGACTCCATTGATTGCTAGATTTGAATGAATTTATGGTATATATGGTTGAAAGACATTGTTTTCACACTTAATAGAGTCGTTAACTATGATATAAATGATAATTTCATGGTAATTGCATGAAAATTAATCTTTGGAACCAAAAGAGGTGCGTAATTTGCTTTAGGCGCATTGAAAGTCTCATTATTTTGGAATGAAACTACTTAACATTAGTACAAAATGCAAACCAAGATGAATGAATTCATTGATTGGTGGAAGTAAACAGATTTAGAGTGTTATTAGAGTTTAGACGTGTTTGTTTTAATGAATATAGTTAGTAGTTTAGTCACAAAAGTTAATTTCATTATCATTGTATCAAAAAGAGTGTTTGAAAAGAAAAAGGGTTACTTGCTAAGTAGAAATGATGGGAGGGACTCTTTATTTTGTATTTCAACCAATCAATATCAATCAGAAATGCAAATCAAGATGAAGGACTCCATTGATTGTTAGAATTGAATGAATTTATGGTATATATGGTTGAAAGACATTGTTTTCACACTTAATATAGTCGTTAAGTATGATATCAATGATAATTTCATGGTAATTGCATGAAAAATAATCTTTGGAACCAAAAGAGGTGCGTAATTTGCTTTAGGCGCATTGAAAGTCTCATTATTTTGGAATGAAACTACTTAACATTAGTACAAAATGCAAACCAAGATGAATGAATTCATTGATTGGAGGAAGTAAACAGATTTAGAGTGTTATTAGAGTTTATACATGTTTGTTTGAATGAATATAGTTAGTAGTTTAGCCACAAAAGTTAACTTCATGATCATTGTATCAAAAAGAGTGTTTGAAAAGAAAAAAGGATACTTGCTAAGTAGAAATGATGGGAGGGACTCTTTATTTTGTTTCTCCAACAATCAATATCAATCAGAAATGCAAATCAAAATGAAGGACTCCATTGATTGTTAGAATTGAATGAATTTATGGTATATATGGTTGTAAGACATTGTTTTCACACTTAATAGAGTCGTTAAGTATGATATAAATGATAATTTCATGGTAATTGCATGAAAAATAATCTTTGGAACCAAAGGAGGTGCGTAATTTGCTTTAGGCGCATTGAAAGTCTCATTATTTTGGAATGAAACTACTTAACATTAGTACAAAATGCAAACCAAGATGAATGAATTCATTGATTGGAGGAAGTAAACAGATTTAGAGTGTTATTAGAGTTTAGACCTGTTTGTTTGAATGAATATAGTTAGTAGTTTAGCCACAAAAGTTAATTTCATGATCATTGTATCAAAAAGAGTGTTTGAAAAGAAAAAGTGATACTTGCTAAGTAGAAATGATGGGAGGGACTCTTTATTTTGTTTTTGCAACAATCAATATCAATCAGAAATGCAAATCAAGATGAAGGACTCCATTGATTGTTAAAATTGAATGAATTCATGGTATATATGGTTCAAAGATATTGTTTTCACACTTAATATAGTCGTTAAGTATGATACAAACGATAATTTTATGGTAATTGCATGAAAAATAGTCTTTGGAACTAAAAGACGCGCGTAATTTGCTTTAGGCGCATTGAAAGTCTCATTATTTTGGAATGAAACTACTTAACATTAGTTCAATATGCAAACCAAGATGAATGAATTCATTGATTGGTGGAAGTAAACACATTTAGAGTGTTAATAGAGTTTAGACCTCGTTGTTTTAATGAATATAGTTAGTAGTTTAGACACAAATGTTAATTTCATGATCATTGTATCAAAAAGTGTGTTTGCAAACAAAAAATAATACTTGCTAAGTAGAAATGATGGGAGGCACTCTTTATTTTGGATTTGAACCAATCAATATCAATAAGAAATGCAAATCAAGATGAAGGACACCATTGATTGTTAGAATTGAATGAATTCATATTATATCTGGTTCAAAGACATTGCTTTCGAACTTAATATAGTCATTAAGTATGATATAAATGATAATTTCATGGTAATTGAATGAAAAATAATCTTGAGAAATAAAAGAGGCTCGTAATTTGCTTTAGGCGCATTGAAAATCTCATTATTTTGGAATGAAACTACTTAACATTAGCTCAATATGCAAACCAAGATGAATGAATTCATTGATTGGTGGAAGTAAACGCATTTAGAGTGTTAATAGAATTTAGACCTGTTTGCTTTAATGAATATAGTTAGTAGTTTAGCCACAAAAGTTAATTTCTTGATCATTATATCAAAAGGAGTGTTTGAAAAGGAAAAAGGATACTTGCTAAGTAGAAATGATGTGAGGGACTCTTTATTTGGTATTTCAACCAATCAATATCAATAAGAAATGCATATCAAGATCAAGGACTCAATTGATTGTTAGAATTGATGAGTTCATGGTATATATGGTTCAAAGACATTGTTTTGACACTTAATATAGTCGTTAGGTATGATACAAACGATAATGTTATGGTAATTGCATTAAAAATAGTCTTTGGAACTAGAAGAGGCACGTAATTTGCTTTAGGCGCATTGAAAGTCTCATTATTTTGGAATGAAACTACTTAACATTAGTTTAATATGCAAATCAAGATGAATGAATTCATTGATTGGTGCAAGTAAACACATTTAGAGTGTTAATAGAGTTTAGACCTGTTTTGATGTGAAAAAAGCCCAACAGACGTGGCTTAGGGACCCAACGCACATAAGGAATCAAAGTACAACCAGGAAAGCTAAACCCGAGTTTAATATCACAAACCCTAGACCCTTCTTGGAAGAAACACGAACCTAGGGTATTTAAGAAGGATATGGACGCCACACTCCAGAAAAGAAAGGAATTGGGAGTGATAAGTCGATTAGAACGCCATAAGAAGAATTACCTCTTGATAAGTTCTTTAGTCCTTAAAAGAACTGAAGGAAAAAAAAAACCCTTGCTTTCTATTTCACTCAAAGTTGTTCCCCTCAGAGCTTACAAGGGGTGCCTATTTATAGGCTAAGATAGCAATCCTAAAGAGGCACAAATTCCTACTTAGGACAAATCCTTATTTTGGAAGAATTCTTAATTGTGGACAAATTCCAACATAAATAATAAATTCTTATTTAGGAAGAAATGCTATTACTTATTCTTCCCTATTAAGTATTCTAATTATATTAATTATGTCTGGACTCCTTGTCAAACTTGAATTCGCACCATTTGAAGCTGGGTTGGCCTGAATGTCCTGAGTTAGCCCATTTAAGGCTTCTTTAATCTTTTTGGCTTTAACTCGTGTTATTGGGCCTTCTGGAATGTGCAATGGACCCTTTGCAACCCTTAAAGCTTTCCACCCTTCATCTCCATGATTCTCATCATTCCCCCTTCCCTCAAAAGGATTCGTCCCCGAATCATCACCTATATCAAAAGGGGAAAGATCAGAAACATTAAATGTTGCACTCACATTATACTCACCAGGAAGTTCCAACTTATAAGCATTGTCATTAATGCGGGCGACAACTTGAAAGGGACCATCTCCTCTGGGTTGTAGCTTCGAACGCCTTTTAGCTGGGAACCGTTCCTTGCGCATATGCACCCAAACCCAATGACCAGGTTCAAACACCACCTTCTTTCGTCCCTTGTTGACATAGGATGCGTGTTGCTCAGTTTGCTTTTCAATATGTTGTCGCACCTTCTCATGCAATTTTTTTATCATGTCTGCTTTGCGTTCCCCATCTAAGTTGACATACTCATTAACAGGTATAGGTACCAAATCCAAAGGAGTCAATGGATTAAAACCATATACAATTTCAAAGGGAGAGTAACTAGTAGTAGAATGAACACTCCTATTATACGCAAACTCGACATGTGGTAAACAATCTTCCCATGCTTTCAAATTTGTTCGAATAATAGCACGCAAAAGAGTAGAAAGAGTTTGATTAACTACCTCAGTCTGCCCATTAGTTTGTGGATGACAAGTAGTTGAAAACAATAGCTTAGTACTTACCCCACAAAGTCTTCCAGAAGTAGCTTAAGAACTTTGTATCCCGATCTGAAACAATGCTTCGTGGCATGCCATGCAAACGTACTACTTCTCTAAAGAATAAGTTAGCCACGTTGTTTGCATCATCAGTTTTATGACATGGGATGAAGTGTGCCATCTTTGAAAACCTATCAACAACAACAAATACAGAATCCCTACCCTTTTTTGTTCGTGGCAATCCTAGTACAAAGTCCATAGATAAATCAACCCAGGGATGGTTAGGTATGGGTAGAGGGGTATACAAGCCATGAGGTAAAACTCTAGATTTAGCTTGTTTGCATGTGATGCATTTCGCACATATCCTCTCAACATCTCGTTTCATTCGTGGCCAAAAGAAATGTTCATTTAGGACATCTAGGGTTTTCCTAACTCCGAAATGACCCATTAGACCACCCTCATGAGCTTCTCTTACAACCAACTCCCTTAAAGAACTCATAGGCATGCATAAACGATTTTCCCTAAATAAGAAACCCTTATGCCTATAAAACTTCTCAAAGGCTGACACCTCACATGCTCTATACACATTAGCAAAGTCAGGATCATTCATATATAAATCCTTAATGTGTTCAAATCCTAATAAGTTTGCAGTAAGTGTAGAGATAAGGGCGTACCTGCGAGATAATGCATCAACGACCACATTTTCCTTACCTTTTTTATATTGGATGATGTAGGGAAAGGTCTCAATAAATTCAACCCACTTAGCATGTCTTTTGTTCAACTTTCCTTGTCCCTTCAAGTGCTTTAAAGATTCATGGTCAGTATGGATGATAAACTCTTTAGGCCAAAGGTAATGTTGCCATGTCTCCAAAGCCCGTACCAATGCATACATCTCTTTATCATAAGTAGGATAATTAAGGCTTGCTCCACTTAACTTTTCACTAAAGTAAGCAATTGGGCGCCTTTCCTGCATCAAAATAGCTCCAATGCCAATACCTGAAGCATCACACTCAATCTCGAAAGCTTTTGCAAAGTTAGGTAAAGCAAGTAAGGGTGCAGAACTTAATTTATCCTTGATGCACTTAAAAGCTTTATCTTGGTCACTACCCCACCTAAAACTTATGTTCTTTTTGATAAGCTCAGTGAGTGGTGCTGCAATGGTGCTAAAGTCTTTAACAAAGCGTCTATAGAAACTAGCTAAACCATGGAAGCTAAGCACGTCACTAGTTGACTTAGGTGTAGGCCAATCACGAATTGCCTTAACTTTTTCCTCGTCAACTTCAACACCGTTAGCACTGACAACATAGCCAAGAAATGTGATATGTTCAGTACAAAAGGAACATTTATGTAAGTTAGCATACAATTTCTCAGAACGTAAAACACTTACAACAGAACGTAAATGATCAAGATGATCTTCTAGGGTTTTACTATAGACCAAGATATCATCAAAATACACAACTACAAATTTACCAATGAATGCACGTAAAACATGATTCATTAGTCGCATAAAAGTGCTTGGTGCATTAGTGAGACCAAATGGCATAACTAGCCACTCATACAACCCATACTTAGTTTTGAAAGCTGTTTTCCACTCATCTCCCTCTCTCATCCTAATCTGATGATATCCACTTTTCAAATCAATTTTAGAGAAGACACATGAGCCATGCAATTTGTCTAACATGTCATCTAATCTAGGTATGGGGTGGCGATACTTTACAGTGATTTTGTTGATTGCTCGACAGTCAACACACATCCTCCAAGTCCCATCTTTTTTGGGTACAAGTAGGACAGGAACAGCATATGGACTCATGCTTTCTCTCACGTATCCTTTGGACATAAGCTCCTCAACTTGCCTTTGAAACTCCTTTGTCTCCTCAGGATTACTCTTATATGCTGGTCGGTTAGGGATGGATGCACCTGGGATGAAATCAATTTGATGCTCAATTCCTCTATTAGGTGGCAATCCACTTGGGATATCGTCAGGGAATACATCTTCAAATTCTTGCAATAGTGCAACAACAACACTAGGCAACGATTGGTCAAACTTGTTAGTGTTAAAATAAGCCTCCTTGTACAAAAGTACAATCATAGGCTGTTTGGCATAGAATGCTCTTTTGACATCACTTCCTTTTGCATAGAGATTTTCTCTTTTCTTCTCTTTCTCTTGTGTCCTCATGTTTTCTTCTCCTTTTTTTCTTTTATCAATCTCTTTTTTCTGTTCACTCTCATTTTTAATCCTTAATTGATCCTCATATGCTTTTTGAGGGGACAATGGTACAAGAATGACAGGTTTTCCGTTCATTACAAAGGAATATCGATTCTTGAATCCATCATGCATAACTCGCCTATCAAATTGCCATGGTCTTCCTAATAGAATATGTCCTGCATGCATAGGCACAACATCACATGAAACTTCATCATGGTACCTTCCGATAGAAAATGATACAAGCACTTGCTGATTTACCTTCACTTCACCACTCTCATTCAACCATTGAAGTTTATATGGTCTAGGATGCTTCATAGTAGGTAAATCCAGCTTCTCAACCATAGTTGTGCTAGCAACATTAGTGCAACTCCCACCATCAATGATCATACTACATACCTTATCTTTGATAAGACACCTTGTCTGAAAGATGTTATCTCGTTGCACCTCATTTTCTTCTTTTGCTTGCACATTCAATGCTCGCCTTGTAACGAGAGCCACTCCGTTAACTGGATACTCCTCTCCATCACATTCACCCTCTGATGATGGCACGGAATCATCGTCTTATTCACTTTCAGTTTCAACATCACCATTACTTCTTAGGATCATTGCATGCTTATTTGGACATTGAGATGCAATGTGACCCCTGCCCAAACACTTAAAGCATTTAACATCTCTATTTCTACTAGGTTGGGGTTCAAATTTACCTGTCTCCTTGCTAGAACCCACATTCTTGTGCTTGGGTAGGTCGACTTTGGGCTTGTAATTGGCCATCTCATCCCTTTTACTCCAATTTGGCTTCCACGATGAGGTAGAACCTGAATTCTGCCCAAACCGTATGGAGCCCTTTTGTTTATGTTGCCTTTCAACTTTCATTGCCATGTGCACCATGTCTTCTAATTCCAGCAAACAATGGTGTCCCTGATCTTGATTTGCTTTTCTTATTGATATTAATTGGTTGAAATACAAAATAAAGATTCCGTCCCATCATTTCTTCTTCGAAAGTATCCTTTTTTGATTACAAACATACGTTTTCATGCAAAGATCATGAAATTAACACTTGTGCCTAAACAACTAACTATATTCATTACAACAAACAATTCTAAACTCTATTAACACTCTAAATGTGTTTACATCCACCAATCGAAGAATTCATTCATCTTGGTTTGCAATTTAGTACAATTGTTAAGTTGTTTCATTCAAAAATAATGAGACATTCAATGCGCCTCCAACTAATTACACTCCTCTTTCTGTTCCAAAGACTATTTTTCATTCAATGACCATGAAATTATCGTTTGTTTCATACTTAACGACTATATTAATTGTGAAACCAATATCCATGAATAATCTATACCCTGAATTCTATCAATTCCAACAAACAATGGAGTCCCTGATCTTGATTTGCTCTTCTTATTGATATTAATTGGTTGAAATACAAAATAAAGAGTCCGTCCCATCATTTCTTCTTAGCAAGTATCTTTTTTTGTCTACAAACACACATTTTGATAAAAAGATCATGAAATTCACACTTGTGCCTAAACTACTAAGTATATTCATTAAAACAAACCATTCTAAACCCTATTAACACTCTAAATGTGTTTACTTCCACCAATCGAAGAATTCATTCATCTTGGTTTGCATTTCGTACTATTGTTAAGAAGTTTCATTCAAAAATAATGAGACATTCAATGCGCCTCCAGCTAATTACACTCGTCTTTTTGTTCCAAAGACTATTTTTCATTCAATGACCATGAAATTATCGTTTGTTTCATACTTAACGACTATATTAATGGTGAAATCTATATCCATGAACCATCTATACCCTGAATTCTTTCAATTCCAACAAACAATGAAGTCGCTCATCTTGATTTGCTTTTCTTCTTGATATTAATTGGTTGAAATACAAAATAAAGAGTCCGTCCCATCATTTCTTCTTAGCAACTATCCTTTTTTGTTTACAAACACACTTTTTGATACAAAGATCATGAAATTAACACTTGTGCCAAAACTACTAACTATATTCATTACAACAAACAATTATAAATTGTATTAACACTTTAAATGTGTTGACTTCCACAAATCGAAGAATTCATTCATCTTGGTTTGCATTTAGTACAATTGTTAAGTTGTTTCATTCAAAAATAATGAGACATTCAATGCGCCTCCAGATAATTACACTCCTCTTTCTGTTCCAAAGACTATTTTTCATTTAATGACCATGAAATTATCGTTTGTTTTATCCTTAACAAGTATATTAATTGTGAAATCAATATTCATGAACCATCTATACCCTGAATTCTTTCAATTCCAACAAACAATGGAGTCCCTGATCTTGATTTGCTTTTCTTATTGATATTAATTGGTTGAAATACAAAATAAAGAGTCCGTCCCATCATTTCTTCTTAGCAAGTATCCTTTTTTGTTTACAAACACACTTTTTGATACAAAGATCATGAAATTAACACTTGTGCCTAAACTACTAACTATATTCATTACAACAAACAATTCTAAACTCTATTAACACTCTAAATGTGTTGACTTCCACCAATCGAAGAATTCATTTATCTTGGTTTGCATTTCGTACAATTGTTAAGTAGTTTCATTCAAAAATAATGAGACATTCATTGCGCCTCCAGCTAATTACATTCCTCTTTTTGTTCCACAGACTATTTTTCATTCAATGACCATGAAATTATCATTTGTTTCATACTTAACGACCATATTAATTGTCAAAACAATATCCATGAACCATCTATACCCTGAATTCTTTCAATTCCAACAAACAATGGAGTCCCTGATCTTGATTTGCATTTCTTATTGATATTAATTGGTTGAAATACAAAATAAAGATTCCGTCCCATCATTTCTTCTTAGCAAGTATGCTATTTTGTCTACAAACACACATTTTGATACAAAGATCATGAAATTCACACTTGTGCCTAAACTACTAGGTATATTCATTAAAACAAACCATTCTAAATCCTATTAACACTCTAAATGTGTTTACTTCCACCAATCGAAGAATTCATTCATCTTAGTTTGCATTTCGTACTATTGTTTAGTAGTTTCATTCAAAAATAATGAGACATTCAATGCGCCTGCAGCTAATTACACTCCTCTTTCTGTTCCAAAGACTATTTTTCATTCAATGACCATGAAATTATCGTTTGTTTCATACTTAACGACAATATTAATTGTGAAATCAATATCCATGAACCATCTATACCCTGAATTCTTACAATTTCAACAAACAATGGGGTCCCTGATCTTGATTTGCTTTTCTTGTTGATATTAATTGGTTCAAATACAAAATAAAGAGTCCGTCCCATCATTTCTTCTTAGCAAGTATCCTTTTTTGTTGACAAACACACTTTTTCATAAAAAGATCATGAAATTAACACTTGTGCCTAAACAACTAACTATATTCATTGCAACAAACAATTCTAAACTCTATTAACACTCTAAATGTGTTTACATCCACCAATCGAAGAATTCATTCATCTTGGTTTGCATTTAGGAGAATTGTTAAGTTGTTTCATTCAAAAATAATGAGTCATTCAATGCGCCTCCAGCTAATTACACACCTCTTTCTTTTCCAAATACTATTTTTCATTCAATAACCATGAAATTATCGTTTGTTTCATACTTAACGACTATATTAATTGTGAAACCAATATCCATGAACAATCTATACCGTGAATTCTGTCAATTCCAACAAACAATGGAGTCCCTAATCTTGATTTGCTCTTCTTATTGATATTAATCGGTTGAAATACAAAATAAAGACTCCGTCCCATCATTTCTTCTTAGCAAGTATCTTTTTTTGTCTACAAACACACATTTTGATAAAAAGATCATGAAATTCACACTTGTGCCAAAACTACTAAGTATATTAATTAAAACAAACCATTCTAAACCCTATTAACACTCTAAATGTGTTTACTTCCACCAATCGAAGAATTCATTCATCTTGGATTGCATTTCGTACTGTTGTTAAGTAGTTTCATTCAAAAATAATGAGACATTCAATGCGCCTCCAGCTAATTACATTCCTCTTTTTGTTCCAAAGACTATTTTTCATTCAATGACCATGAAATTATCGTTTGTTTCATACTTAACGACTATATTAATTGTCAAATCAATATCCATGAACCATCTATACCCTGAATTCCTTCAATTCCAACAAACAATGGAGTACCTGATCTTGATTTGCTTTTCTTATTGATATTAATTGGTTGAAATACAAAATAAAGATTCCGTCACATCATTTCTTCTTAGCACGTATCCTATTTTGTCTACAAACACACATTTTGATACAAAGATCATGAAATTCACACTTGTGCCTAAACTACTAGGTATATTCATTAAAACAAACCATTCTAAACCCTATTAACACTCTAAATGTGTTTACTTCCACCAATCGAAGAATTCATTCATCTTGGTTTCCATTTCGTACTATTGTTTAGTAGTTTCATTCAAAAATAATGAGACATTCAATGCGCCTTCAGCTAATTAAACTCCTCTTTCTGTTCCAAAGATTATTTTTCATTTAAATGACCATGAATTTATCGTGTGTTTCATACTTAACGACTATATTAATTGTAAAATCAATATCCATGAACCATCTATACCCTGAATTCTTTCAATTCCAACAAACAATGGAGTCGCTAATCTTGATTTGCTTTTCTTATAGATATTAACTGGTTGAAATACAAAATAAAGAGTCCGTCCCATCATTTCTTCTTCGAAAGTATCCTTTTTTGATTACAAACATACGTTTTCATGCAAAGATCATGAAATTAACACTTGTTCCTAAACAACTAACTATATTCATTACAACAAACAATTCTAAACTCTATTAACACTCTAAATGTGTTTACATCCACCAATTGAAGAATTCATTCATCTTGGTTTGCATTTAGTACAATTGTTAAGTTGTTTCATTCAAAAATAATTAGACATTCAATGCGCCTCTAGCTAATTACACTCCTCTTTCTGTTCCAAAGACTATTTTTCATTCAATGACCATGAAATTATCGTTTGTTTCATACTTAACGACTATATTAATTGTGAAACCAATATCCGTGAACAATCTATACCCTGAATTCTGTCAATTCCAACACACAATTGAGTCCCTGATCTTGATTTGCTTTTCTTATTGATATTAATTGGTTGAAACACAAAATAGTCCGTCCGATCATTTCTTCTTAACAACTATACTTTTTTGTTTACAAACATACTTTTTGATACAAAGATCATGAAATTAACACTTGTGCCTAAACTACCAACTATATTCATTACAACAAACAATTCTAAACTCTATTAACACTCTAAATGCGTTTACTTCCACCAATCGAAGAATTCATTCTTGTTGGTTTGCATTTTTAACCATTGTTAAGTAGTTTCATTCAAAAATAATGAAACATTCAATGCGCCTCCAGCTAATTACACTCCTCTTTCTGTTCCAAAGACTATTTTTCTTTCAATGACGATGAAATTACAGTTTGTGTGATACTTATTGAATATATTAATTGTGAAATCAATATCCATGAACCATCTACACCCTGAATTCTTTCAATTCCAACAAACAATAGAGTCCCTGATCTTGATTTGCTTTTGTTATTGATATTAATTGGTTGAAATACAAAATAAAGATTCCGTCCCATCATTTCTACTTAGCAAGTATCCTTTTTTCTCTACAAACACACTTTTTGATACAAAGATCATGAAATTCACACTTGTGCCTAAACTACTAAGTATATTCATTAAAACAAACCATTCTAAACCCTATTAACACTCTAAATGTGTTTACTTCCACAAATCAAAGAATTCATTCATCTTGGTTTGCATTTGGTACTATTGTTAAGTAGTTTCATTCAAAAATAATGAGACATTCAATGAGCCTCCAGCTAATTACACTCCTCTTTCTGTTCCAAAGACTATTTTTCATTCAATGACCATGAAATTATCGTATGTTTCATACTTAACGACTATATTAATTGTGAAATCAATATCCATGAACCATCTATACCCTGAATTCTTTCAATTCCAACGAACAATGGAGTCCCTGATCTTGATTTGCTTTTCTCATTTATATTAATTGGTTGAAACACAAAATAAAGATTTTGTCCCATCATTTCTTCTTAGCAACTATCCTTTGTTGTTTACAAACACACTTTTTGATACAAAGATCATGAAATTAACACTTGTGCCTAAACTACTAACTATATTCATTACAACAAACAATTCTAAACTCTATTAACACTCTAAATGCGTTTACTTCCACCAATCGAAGAATTCATTCATCTTGGTTTGCATTTCGTACTGTTGTTAAGTAGTTTCATTCAAAAATAATGAGACATTCAATGCGCCTCCAGCTAATTACACTCCTCTTTTTGTTCCAAAGACTATTTTTCATTCAATGACCATGAAAATTATCGTTTGTGTGATACTTATTGAATATATTAATTGTGAAATCAATATCCATGAACCATCTATACCATGAATTCTTTCAATTCCAACAAACAATGGAGTCGATGATCTTGATTTGCTTTTCTTATTGATATTAATTGGTTGAAATACAAAGTAAAGAGTCCGTCCCATCATTTCTACTTAGCAAGTATCCTTTTTTGTCTACAAACACACATTTTGATACAAAGATAATGAAATTCATACTTGTGGCTAAACTACTAAGTATATTCATTAAAACAAACCATTCTAAACCCTATTAACACTGTAAATGTGCTTACTTCCACCAATCGAAGAATTCATTCATCTTGGTTTGCATTTTGTACAATTGTTATGTAGTTTCATTCAAAAACTAATGAGACATTCAATGCGCCTCCAAGTAATTACAATTCTCTTTTTGTTCCAAAGACTATTTTTCATTCAATGACCATGAAATTATGGTTTGCGTAATACTTAACGACTATATTAATTGTGAAATCAATATCCATAAACCATATATACCATGAATTCTTTCTATTCCGACAAACAATGGAGTCCCTGATCTTGATTTGCTTTACTAATTGATATTTATTGGTTCAAATACAAAATAAAGAGTCCGTCCCATCCTTTCTACTTAGCAAGTATCCTTTTTTGTCTACAAACACACTTTTTGATAAAAAGATCATGAAATTCACACTTGTGCCTAAACTACTAAGTATATTCATTAAAACAAACCATTCTAAACACTATTAACACTCTAAATGTGTTTACTTCCACCAATCGAAGAATTCATTCATCTTGGTTTGCATTTCGTACTATTGTTAAGTAGTTTCATTCAAAAATAATGAGGCATTCAATGGGCCTCCAGGTAATTACACTCCTCTTTCTGTTCCAAAGACTATTTTTCATTCAATGACCATGAAATTATGGTTTGTGTAACACTTAACGACTATATTAATTGTGAAATCAATATCCATGAACCATCTATACCCTGAATTCTTTAAATTCCAACAAAAAATGGAGTCCTTGATCTTGATTTGCTTTCGTTATTGATATTAAATGATTGAAATACAAAATAAAGAGTCCGTCCCATCATTTCTTCTTAGCAAGTATCCTTTTTTGTCTACAAACACACATTTTGATAAAAGGATCATGAAATTCACACTTGTGCCTAAACTACTAAGTATATTAATTAAAACAAACCATTCTAAACCCTATTAACACTCTAAATGTGTTTACTTCCACCAATCGAAGAATTCATTCATCTTGGTTTGCATTTCGTACTATTGTTAAGTAGTTTCATTCAAAAATAATGAGGCATTCAATGCGCCTCCAGGTAATTACACTCCTCTTTCTGTTCCAAAGATTATTTTTCATTTAAATGACCATGAATTTATCGTGTGTTTCATACTTAACGACTATATTAATTGTAAAATCAATATCCATGAACCATCTATACCCTGAATTCTTTCAATTCCAACAAACAATGGAGTCGCTAATCTTGATTTGCTTTTCTTATTGATATTAACTGGTTGAAATACAAAATAAAGAGTCCGTCCCATCATTTCTTCTTCGAAAGTATCCTTTTTTGATTACAAATATACGTTTTCATGCAAAGATCATGAAATTAACACTTGTTCCTAAACAACTAACTATATTCATTACAACAAACAATTCTAAACTCTATTAACACTCTAAATGTGTTTACATCCACCAATTGAAGAATTCATTCATCTTGGTTTGCATTTAGTGCAATTGTTAAGTTGTTTCATTCAAAAAATAATTAGACATTCAATGCGCCTCTAGCTAATTACACTCCTCTTTTCTGTTCCAAAGACTATTTTTCATTCAATGACCATGAAATTATCGTTTGTTTCATACTTAACGACTATATTAATTGTGAAACCAATATCCGTGAACAATCTATACCCTGAATTCTGTCAATTCCAACACACAATTGAGTCCCTGATCTTGATTTGCTTTTCTTATTGATATTAATTGGTTGAAACACAAAATAGTCCGTCCGATCATTTCTTCTTAACAACTATACTTTTTTGTTTACAAACATACTTTTTGATACAAAGATCATGAAATTAACACTTGTGCCTAAACTACTAACTATATTCATTACAACAAACAATTCTAAACTCTATTAACACTCTAAATGCGTTTACTTCCACCAATCGAAGAATTCATTCTTGTTGGTTTGCATTTTTTACCATTGTTAAGTAGTTTCATTCAAAAATAATGAGACATTCAATGCGCCTCCAGTTAATTACACTCCTCTTTCTGTTCCAAAGACTATTTTTCTTTCAATGACGATGAAATTACAGTTTGTGTGATACTTATTGAATATATTAATGTGTGAAATCAATATCCATGAACCATCTACACCCTGAATTCTTTCAATTCCAACAAACAATAGAGTCCCTGATCTTGATTTGCTTTTGTTATTGATATTAATTGGTTGAAATACAAAATAAAGATTCCGTCCCATCATTTCTACTTAGCAAGTATCCTTTTTTCTCTACAAACACACTTTTTGATACAAAGATCATGAAATTCACACTTGTGCCTAAACTACTAAGTATATTCATTAAAACAAACCATTCTAAACCCTATTAACACTCTAAATGTGTTTCTTTACTTCCACAAATCAAAGAATTCATTCATCTTGGTTTGCATTTGGTACTATTGTTAAGTAGTTTCATTCAAAAATAATGAGACATTCAATGAGCCTCCAGCTAATTACACTCCTCTTTCTGTTCCAAAGACTATTTTTCATTCAATGACCATGAAATTATCGTATGTTTCATACTTAACGACTATATTAATTGTGAAATCAATATCCATGAACCATCTATACCCTGAATTCTTTCAATTCCAACGAACAATGGAGTCCCTGATCTTGATTTGCTTTTCTCATTTATATTAATTGGTTGAAACACAAAATAAAGATTTTGTCCCATCATTTCTTCTTAGCAACTATCCTTTGTTGTTTACAAACACACTTTTTGATACAAAGATCATGAAATTAACACTTGTGCCTAAACTACTAACTATATTCATTACAACAAACAATTCTAAACTCTATTAACACTCTAAATGCGTTTACTTCCACCAATCGAAGAATTCATTCATCTTGGTTTGCATTTCGTACTGTTGTTAAGTAGTTTCATTCAAAAATAATGAGACATTCAATGCGCCTCCAGCTAATTACACTCCTCTTTTTGTTCCAAAGACTATTTTTCATTCAATGACCATGAAATTATCGTTTGTGTGATACTTATTGAATATATTAATTGTGAAATCAATATCCATGAACCATCTATACCATGAATTCTTTCAATTCCAACAAACAATGGAGTCGATGATCTTGATTTGCTTTTCTTATTGATATTAATTGGTTGAAATACAAAGTAAAGAGTCCGTCCCATCATTTCTACTTAGCAAGTATCCTTTTTTGTCTACAAACACACATTTTGATACAAAGATTATGAAATTCATACTTGTGGCTAAACTACTAAGTATATTCATTAAAACAAACCATTCTAAACCCTATTAACACTGTAAATGTGCTTACTTCCACCAATCGAAGAATTCATTCATCTTGGTTTGCATTTTGTACAATTGTTATGTAGTTTCATTCAAAACTAATGAGACATTCAATGCGCCTCCAAGTAATTACAATTCTCTTTTTGTTCCAAAGACTATTTTTCATTCAATGACCATGAAATTATGGTTTGCGTAATACTTAACGACTATATTAATTGTGAAATCAATATCCATAAACCATATATACCATGAATTCTTTCTATTCCGACAAACAATGGAGTCCCTGATCTTGATTTGCTTTACTAATTGATATTTATTGGTTCAAATACAAAATAAAGAGTCCGTCCCATCCTTTCTACTTAGCAAGTATCCTTTTTTGTCTACAAACACACTTTTTGATAAAAAGATCATGAAATTCACACTTGTGCCTAAACTACTAAGTATATTCATTAAAACAAACCATTCTAAACACTATTAACACTCTAAATGTGTTTACTTCCACCAATCGAAGAATTCATTCATCTTGGTTTGCATTTCGTACTATTGTTAAGTAGTTTCATTCAAAAATAATGAGGCATTCAATGGGCCTCCAGGTAATTACACTCCTCTTTCTGTTCCAAAGACTATTTTTCATTCAATGACCATGAAATTATGGTTTGTGTAACACTTAACGACTATATTAATTGTGAAATCAATATCCATGAACCATCTATACCCTGAATTCTTTAAATTCCAACAAAAAATGGAGTCCTTGATCTTGATTTGCTTTCGTTATTGATATTAAATGATTGAAATACAAAATAAAGAGTCCGTCCCATCATTTCTTCTTAGCAAGTATCCTTTTTTGTCTACAAACACACATTTTGATAAAAGGATCATGAAATTCACACTTGTGCCTAAACTACTAAGTATATTAATTAAAACAAACCATTCTAAACCCTATTAACACTCTAAATGTGTTTACTTCCACCAATCGAAGAATTCATTCATCTTGGTTTGCATTTCGTACTATTGTTAAGTAGTTTCATTCAAAAATAATGAGGCATTCAATGCGCCTCCAGGTAATTACACTCCTCTTTCGGTTCCAAAGACTATTTTTCATTCAATGACCATGCAATTATCGTTTGTTTCATACTTAACGACTATATTAATTGTGAAATCAATATCCATGAGCCATATATACCATGAATTCTTTCAATTCCAACAAACAATGGAGTCCCTGATCTTAATTTGCTTTTCTTATTGATATTAATTGGTTGAAATACAAAATAAAGAGTCTGTCCCATCATATCTTGTTCGCAAGTATCATTTTTTGTTGACAAACACACTTTTTGTTACAAAGATCATGAAGTTAACACTTGTGCCTAAACTATGAACAATATTCATTAAGACAAACCATTCTAAACCCTATTAACACTCTAAATATGTTTGCATCTACCAATTGAAGAAGTCATTCATCTTGGTTTGCATTTTGTACTATTGTTAAGTAGTTTCATTCAAAAATAATGAGACATTCAATGCGCCTCCAGCTAACTACACTCCTCTTTCTGTTCCAAAGACGATTTTTCATTCAATGTGTATGAAATTATCGTTTGTTTCACACATAACGACTATATTAATTGTGAAATCAATATCAATGAGCCATATATACCATGAATTCTTTCAATTCAAACAAACAATGGAGTCCCTGATCTTGATTTGCTTTTCTTATTGATATTAATTGGTTGAAATACAAAATAAAGAGTTCGTCCCATCATTTCTACTTAGCAAGTATCCTTTTTTGTCTACAAACACACTTTTTGATCCAAAGATCATGAAATTCACACTTGTGCCTAAACTACTAAGTATATTCTTTAAAACAAACCATTCTAAACCCTATTAACACTCTAAATGTGTTTACTTCCACCAATCGAAGAATTCATTCATCTTGGTTCGCATTTCATACTATTGTTAAGTAGTTTCATTCAAAAATAATGAGACATTCAATGCGCCTCCAGCTAATTACACTCGTCTTTCTGTTCCAAAGACTATTTTTCATTCAATGACCATGAAATTATGGTTTGTGTAACACTTAACGACTATATTAATTGTGAAATCAATATCCATAAACCATATACACCATGAATTCTGTCAATTCCGACAAACAATGGAGTCCCTGATCTTGATTTGCTTTACTTATTGATATTTATTGGTTCAAATACAAAATAAAGAGTCCATCCCATCCTTTCTACTTAGCAAGTATCCTTTTTTTTCTACAAATACACTTTTTGATACAAAGATCATGAAATTCACACTTGTGCCTAAACAACTAAGTATATTCATTAAAACAAACCATTCTAAATACTATTAACACTCTAAATGTGTTTACTTCCACCAATCCAAGAATTCATTCATCTTGGTTTGCATTTCGTACTATTGTTAAGTAGTTTCATTCAAAAATAATGAGGAATTCAATGCGCCTCCAGGTAATTACACTCCTCTTTCTGTTCCAAAGACTATTTTTCATTCAACGACCATGAAATTATTGTTTGTTTCATACTTAACGACTATATTAATTGTGAAATCAATATACATGAACCATCTATACCCTGAATTCTTTCAATTCCAACAAACAATGGAGTCCCTGATCTGGATTTGCTTTCCTTATTGATATTAAATGGCTGAAATCTAAAATGAAGAGTCCGTCCCATTATTTCTTCTTAGCAAGTTTCCTTTTTTGTCTACAAACACACATTTTGATAAAAAGATCATGAAATTCACACTTGTGCCTAAACTACTAAGTATATTAATTAAAACAAACCATTCTAAACCCTATTAACACTCTAAATGTGTTTACTTCCACCAATCGAAGAATTCATTCATCTTGGTTTGCATTTCATACTATTGTTAAGTAGTTTCATTCAAAAATAATGAGGCATTCAATGCGCCTCCAGGTAATGACACTCCTCTTTCGGTTCCAAAGACTATTTTTCATTCAATGACCATGCAATTATCGTTTGTTTCATACTTAACGACTATATTAATTGTGAAATCAAATATCCATGAGCCATATATACCCTGAATTCTTTCAATTCCAACAAACAATGGAGTCCCTGATCCTGATTTGCTTTTCTTATTGATATCTATTGGTTCAAATAAAAAATAAAGAGTCTGTCCCATCCTTTCTACTTAGCAAGTATCCTTTTTTGTCTACAAACACACTTTTTGATCCAAAGATCATGAAATTCACACTTGTGCCTAAACTACTAAATATATTCATTAAAACAAACCATTCTAAACACTATTAACACTCTAAATGTGTTTACTTCCACCAATCAAAGAATTCATTCATCTTGGTTTGCATTTTTGTACTATTGTTAAGTAGTTTCATTCAAAAAATAATGAGGCTTGCAATGCGCCTCCAAGTAATTACACTCCTCTTTCTGTTCCAAAGACTATTTTTTCATTCAATGACCATGAAATTATCGTTTGTTTCATACTTAACGACTATATTAATTGTGAAATCAATATCCATGAACCATCTATGCCCTGAATTCCTTCAATTCCAACAAACAATGGAGTCCCTGATCTTGATTTGCTTTTCTTATTGATATTAATTGGTTGAAATACAAAATAAAGAGTCCGTCCCATCATTTCTTCTTCTTAGCAAGTATCCTTTTTTGTCTACAAACATACATTTTGATACAAAGATCATGAAATTCATACTTGTGCCTAAACTACTAAGTATATTCATTAAAACAAACCATTCTAAACCCTATTAACACTGTAAATGTGTTTACTTCCACCAATCGAACAATTCATTCATCTTGGTTTGCATTTCGTACTATTGTTAAGTAGTTTCATTCAAAAATAATAATGAGACATTCAATGCACCTCCGGCTAATTACACTCCACTTTCTGTTCCAAAGACTATTTTTCATTCAATGACCATGAAATTATGGTTTGTGTAATACTTAACGACTATATTAATTGTGAAATCAATATCCATAAACCATATATACCATGAATTCTTTCAATTCCGACAAACAATGAAGTCCCTGATCTTGATTTGCTTTACTTATTGATATCTATTGGTTCAAATACAAAATAAAGAGTCCGTCCCCATCCTTTCTACTTAGCAAGTATCCTTTTTTGTCTACAAACACACTTTTTGATACAAAGATCATGAAATTCACACTTGCGCCTAAACTACTAAGTATATTCATTAAAACAAACCATTCTAAACCCTATTAACACTCTAAATGTGTTTACTTCCACCAATCAAAGAATTCATTCATCTTGGTTTGCATTTCGTACTATTGTTAAGTAATTTCATTCAAAAATAATGAGGCTTGCAATGCGCCTCCAGGTAATTACACTCCTCTTTCTGTTCCAAAGACTATTTTTCATTCAATGACCATGAAATTATCGTTTGTTTCATACTTAACGACTATATTAATTGTGAAATCAATATCCATGAACCATCTATGCCCTGAATTCCTTCAATTCCAACAAACAATGGAGTCCCTGATCTTGATTTGCTTTTCTTATTGATATTAATTGGTTGAAATACAAAATAAAGAGTCCGTCCCATCATTTCTTCTTAGCAAGTATCCTTTTTTGTCTACAAACATACATTTTGATACAAAGATCATGAAATTCATACTTGTGCCTAAACTACTAAGTATATTCATTAAAACAAACCATTCTAAACCCTATTAACACTGTAAATGTGTTTACTTCCACCAATCGAACAATTCATTCATCTTGGTTTGCATTTTGTACTACTGTTAAGTAGTTTCATTCAAAAATAATGAGACATTCAATGCACCTCCGGCTAATTACACTCCACTTTCTGTTCCAAAGACTATTTTTCATTCAATGACCATGAAATTATGGTTTGTGTAATACTTAACGACTATATTAATTGTGAAATCAATATCCATAAACCATATATACCATGAATTCTTTCAATTCCGACAAACAATGGAGTCCCTGATCTTGATTTGCTTTACTTATTGATATCTATTGGTTCAAATACAAAATAAAGAGTCCGTCCCATCCTTTCTACTTAGCAAGTATCCTTTTTTGTCTACAAACACACTTTTTGATACAAAGATCATGAAATTCACACTTGCGCCTAAACTACTAAGTATATTCATTAAAACAAACCATTCTAAACCCTATTAACACTCTAAAATGTGTTTACTTCCACCAATCAAAGAATTCATTCATCTTGGTTTGCATTTCGTACTATTGTTAAGTAGTTTCATTCAAAAATAATGAGACATTCAATGCGCCTCCAGCTAATTACACTCCTCTTTCTGTTCCAAAGACTATTTTTCATTCAATGACCATGAAATTATCATTTGTTTCATACTTAACGACTATATTAATTGTGAAATCAATATCCATAAACCATCTATACCGTGAATTCTTTCAATTCCAACAAACAATGGAGTCGCTGATCTTGATTTGCTTTTCCTATTGATATTAATTGGTTGAAATACAAAATAAAGAGTTCGTCCCACCATTTCTACATAGCAAGTATCCTTTTTTGTCTACAAACACACTTTTTGATACAAAGATCATGAAATTCACACTTGTGCCTAAACTACTAACAATATTCATTAAAACAAACCATTTTAAACCCTATTAACACTCTAAATGTGTTTACTTCCATGAATCAAAGAATTCATTCATCTTGGTTTGCATTTTGTACAATTGTTATGTAGTTTCATTCAAAACTAATGAGACATTCAATGCGCCTCCAGGTAATTACACTTCTCTTTCTGTTCCAAAGACTATTTTTCATTGAATGACCATGAAATTATGGTTTGTGTGATACTTAACGACTATATTAATTGTGAAATCAATATCCATAAACCATATATACCATGAATTCTTTCAATTCCGACCAACAATGGAGTCCCTGATCTTGATTTGCTTTACTTATTAATATTTATTGGTTCAAATACAAAATCAAGAGTCCGTCCCATCCTTTCTACTTAGCAAGTATCCTTTTTTGTCTACAAACACACTTTTTGATACAAAGATCATGAAATTCACACTTGTGCCTAAACTACTAAGTATATTCATTAAAACAAACCATTCTAAACACTATTAACACTCTAAATGTGTTTACTTCCACCAATCGAAGAATTCATTCATCTTGGTTTGCATTTTGTACTATTGTTAAGTAGTTTCATTCAAAAATAATGAGGCATTCAATGCGCCTCCAGGTAATTACACTCCTCTTTTGGTTCCAAAGACTATTTTTCATTCAATGACCATGCAATTATCGTTTGTTTCATACTTGACGACTATATTAATTGTGAAATCAATATCCATGAGCCATATATACCCTGAATTCTTTCAATTTCAACAAACAATGGAGTCCCTGATCCTGATTTTCTTTTCTTATTGATATCTATTGGTTCAAATACAAAATAAAGAGTCCGTCCCATCCTTTCTACTTAGCAAGTATCCTTTTTTGTCTACAAACACACTTTTTGATCCAAAGATCATGAAATTCACACTTGTGCCTAAACTACTAAGTATATTCATTAAAACAAACCATTCTAAACACTATTAACACTCTAAATGTGTTTACTTCCACCAATCAAAGAATTCATTCATCTTGGTTTGCATTTCGTACTATTGTTAAGTAGTTTCATTCAAAAATAATTGGCTTGCAATGCGCCTCCAAGTAATTACACTCCTATTTCTGTTCCAAAGACTATTTTTCATTCAATGACCATGAAATTATCATTTGTTTCATACTTAACGACTATATTAATTGTGAAATCAATATCCATGAACCATCTATGCCCTGAATTCCTTCAATTCCAACAAACAATGGAGTCCCTGATCTTGATTTGCTTTTCTTATTGATATTAATTGGTTGAAATACAAAATAAAGAGTCCGTCCCATCATTTCTTCTCAGCAAGTATCCTTTTTTGTCTACAAACATACATTTTGATACAAAGATCATGAAATTCATACTTGTGCCTAAACTACTAAGTATATTCATTAAAACAAACCATTCTAAACACTATTAACACTGTAAATGTGTTTACTTCCACCAATCGAACAATTCATTCATCTTGGTTTGCATTTCGTACTATTGTTAAGTAGTTTCATTCAAAAATAATGAGACATTCAATGCACCTCCGGCTAATTACACTCCTCTTTCTGTTCCAAAGAATATTTTTCATTCAATGACCATGAAATTATGGTTTGTGTAATACTTAACGACTATATTAATTGTGAAATCAATATCCATAAACCATATATACCATGAATTCTTTCAATTCCGACAAACAATGAAGTCCCTGATCTTGATTTGCTTTACTTATTGATATCTATTGGTTCAAATACAAAATAAAGAGTCCGTCCCATCCTTTCTACTTAGCAAGTATCCTTTTTTGTCTACAAACACACTTTTTGATACAAAGATCATG
Source organism: Ceriops zippeliana (assembly GCA_037897445.1). Lineage (NCBI taxonomy): Eukaryota > Viridiplantae > Streptophyta > Magnoliopsida > Malpighiales > Rhizophoraceae > Ceriops > Ceriops zippeliana. The sequence goes on along the minus strand of JBAPLH010001952.1, from coordinate 8,847 downwards.
AAATTCACACTTGCGCCTAAACTACTAAGTATATTCATTAAAACAAACCATTCTAAACCCTATTAACACACTAAATGTGTTTACTTCCACCAATCAAAGAATTCATTCATCTTGGTTTGCATTTCGTACTATTGTTAAGTAATTTCATTCAAAAATAATGAGGCTTGCAATGCGCCTCCAGGTAATTACACTCCTCTTTCTGTTCCAAAGACTATTTTTCATTCAATGACCATGAAATTATCGTTTGTTTCATACTTAACGACTATATTAATTGTGAAATCAATATCCATGAACCATCTATGCCCTGAATTCCTTCAATTCCAACAAACAATGGAGTCCCTGATCTTGATTTGCTTTTCTTATTGATATTAATTGGTTGAAATACAAAATAAAGAGTCCGTCCCATCATTTCTTCTTAGCAAGTATCCTTTTTCGTCTACAAACATACATTTTGATACAAAGATCATGAAATTCATACTTGTGCCTAAACTACTAAGTATATTCATTAAAACAAACCATTCTAAACCCTATTAACACTGTAAATGTGTTTACTTCCACCAATCGAACAATTCATTCATCTTGGTTTGCATTTCGTACTACTGTTAAGTAGTTTCATTCAAAAATAATGAGACATTCAATGCACCTCCGGCTAATTACACTCCACTTTCTGTTCCAAAGACTATTTTTCATTCAATGACCATGAAATTATGGTTTGTGTAATACTTAACGACTATATTAATTATGAAATCAATATCCATAAACCATATATACCATGAATTCTTTCAATTCCGACAAACAATGGAGTCCCTGATCTTGATTTGCTTTACTTATTGATATCTATTGGTTCAAATACAAAATAAAGAGTCCGTCCCATCCTTTCTACTTAGCAAGTATCCTTTTTTGTCTACAAACACACTTTTTGATACAAAGATCATGAAATTCACACTTGCGCCTAAACTACTAAGTATATTCATTAAAACAAACCATTCTAAACCCTATTAACACTCTAAATGTGTTTACTTCCACCAATCGAAGAATTCATTCATCTTGGTTTGCATTTCGTACTATTGTTAAGTAGTTTCATTCAAAAATAATGAGGCATTCAATGCGTCTCCAGGTAATTACACTCCTCTTTCTGTTCCAAAGACTATTTTTCATTCAATGACCATGAAATTATCGTTTGTTTCAAACTTTACGACTATAGTAATTGTGAAATCAATATCCATGAACCATATATACCCTGAATTCTTTCAATTCCAACAAACAATGGAGTCCCTGATGATGATTTGCTTTTCTTATTGATATTAATTGGTTGAAATACAAAATAAAGTGTCCGTCCCATCATTTCTACTTTGCAAGTATCCTTTTTTGTCTACGAACACACATTTTGATACAAAGATCATGAAATTCACACTTGTGCCTAAACTACTAAGTATATTCATTAAAACAAACCATTCTAAACCCTATTAACACTCTAAATGTGTTTACTTCCACCAATCGAAGAATTCATTCATCTTGGTTTGCATTTCGTACTATTGTTAAGTTGTTTCATTCAAAAATAATGAGACATTCAATGCGCCTCCAAGTAATTACACTCCTCTTTCTGTTCCAAAGATTATTTTTCATTCAATGACCATGCAATTATCGTTTGTTTCATACTTGACGACTATATTAATTGTGAAATCAATATCCATGAGCCATATATACCCTGAATTCTTTCAATTTCAACAAACAATGGAGTCCCTGATCCTGATTTGCTTTTCTTATTGATATCTATTGGTTCAAATACAAAATAAAGAGTCCGTCCCATCCTTTCTACTTAGCAAGTATCCTTTTTTGTCTACAAACACACTTTTTGATCCAAAGATCATGAAATTCACACTTGTGCCTAAACTACTAAGTATATTCATTAAAACAAACCATTCTAAACACTATTAACACTCTAAATGTGTTTACTTCCACCAATCAAAGAATTCATTCATCTTGGTTTGCATTTCGTACTATTGTTAAGTAGTTTCATTCAAAAATAATTGGCTTGCAATGCGCCTCCAAGTAATTACACTCCTATTTCTGTTCCAAAGACTATTTTTCATTCAATGACCATGAAATTATCATTTGTTTCATACTTAACGACTATATTAATTGTGAAATCAATATCCATGAACCATCTATGCCCTGAATTCCTTCAATTCCAACAAACAATGGAGTCCCTGATCTTGATTTGCTTTTCTTATTGATATTAATTGGTTGAAATACAAAATAAAGAGTCCGTCCCATCATTTCTTCTCAGCAAGTATCCTTTTTTGTCTACAAACATACATTTTGATACAAAGATCATGAAATTCATACTTGTGCCTAAACTACTAAGTATATTCATTAAAACAAACCATTCTAAACACTATTAACACTGTAAATGTGTTTACTTCCACCAATCGAACAATTCATTCATCTTGGTTTGCATTTCGTACTATTGTTAAGTAGTTTCATTCAAAAATAATGAGACATTCAATGCACCTCCGGCTAATTACACTCCTCTTTCTGTTCCAAAGACTATTTTTCATTCAATGACCATGAAATTATGGTTTGTGTAATACTTAACGACTATATTAATTGTGAAATCAATATCCATAAACCATATATACCATGAATTCTTTCAATTCCGACAAACAATGAAGTCCCTGATCTTGATTTGCTTTACTTATTGATATCTATTGGTTCAAATACAAAATAAAGAGTCCGTCCCATCCTTTCTACTTAGCAAGTATCCTTTTTTGTCTACAAATACACTTTTTGATACAAAGATCATGAAATTCACACTTGTGCCTAAACTACTAAGTATATTCATTAAAACAAACCATTCTAAACCCTATTAACACTCTAAATGTGTTTACTTCCACCAATCGAAGAATTCATTCATCTTGGTTTGCATTTCGTACTATTGTTAAGTACTTTCATTCAAAAATAATGAGACATTCAATGCGCCTCCAGCTAATTACACTCCTCTTTCTGTTCCAAAGACTATTTTTCATTCAATGACCATGAAATTATCATTTGTTTCATACTTAACGACTATATTAATTGTGAAATCAATATCCATAAACCATCTATACCATGAATTCTTTCAATTCCAACAAACAATGGAGTCGCTGATCTTGATTTGCTTTTCCTATTGATATTAATTGGTTGAAATACAAAATAAAGAGTTCGTCCCACCATTTCTACATAGCAAGTATCCTTTTTTGTCTACAAACACACATTTTGATACAAAGATCATGAAATTCACACTTGTGCCTAAACTACTAACAATATTCATTAAAACAAACCATTTTAAACACTATTAACACTCTAAATGTGTTTACTTCCACGAATCGAAGAATTCATTCATCTTGGTTTGCATTTTGTACAATTGTTATGTAGTTTCATTCAAAACTAATGAGACATTCAATGCGCCTCCAGGTAATTACACTTCTCTTTCTGTTCCAAAGACTATTTTTCATTTAATGACCATGAAATTAAGGTTTGTGTAATACTTAACGACTATATTAATTGTGAAATCAATATCCATAAATCATATATACCATGAATTCTTTCAATTCCGACCAACAATGGAGTCCCTGATCTTGATTTGCTTTACTTATTGATATTTATTGGTTCAAATACAAAATCAAGAGTCCGTCCCATCCTTTCTACTTAGCAAGTATCCTTTTTTGTCTACAAACACACTTTTTGATACAAAGATCATGAAATTCACACTTGTGCCTAAACTACTAAGTATATTCATTAAAACAAACCATTCTAAACACTATTAACACTATAAATGTGTTTACTCCCACCAATCGAAGAATTCATTCATCTTGGTTTGCATTTCGTACTATTGTTAAGTAGTTTCATTCAAAAATAATGAGGCATTCAATGCGCCTCCAGGCAATTACATTCCTCTTTCTGTTCCAAAGACTATTTTTCATTCAATGACCATGAAATTATCGTTTGTTTCATACTTAACGACTATATTAATTGTGAAATCAATATCCATGAACCATCTATGCCCTGAATTCTTTCAATTCCAACAAACAATGGAGTCCCTGATCTTGATTTGCTTTTCTTATTGATATTAATTGGTTGAAATACAAAATAAAGAGTCCGTCCCATCATTTCTTCTTAGCAAGTATCCTTTTTTGTCTACAAACACACATTTTGATACAAAGATCATGAAATTCATACTTGTGCCTAAACTACTAAGTATATTCTTTAAAACAAACCATTCTAAACCCTATTAACACTGTAAATGTTCTTACTTCCACCAATCGAAGAATTCATTAATCTTGGTTTGCATTTCGTACTATTGTTAAGTAGTTTCATTCAAAAATAATGAGGCATTCAATGCGCCTCCATGTAATTACACTCCTCTTTCTGTTCGAAAGACTATTTTTCATTCAATGACCATGAAATTATCGTTTGTTTCATACTTAACGACTATATTAATTGTGAAATCAATATCCATGAACCATCTATGCCCTGAATTCATTCAAGTCCAACAAAGAATGGAGTCCCTGATCTTGATTTGCTTTTCTAATTGATATTAATTGGTTGAAATAAAAAATAAAGAGTTCGTCCCATCATTTCTTCTTAGCAAGTATCCTTTTTTGTCTACAAACACACATTTTGATAAAAAGATCATGAAATTCACACTCGTGCCTAAACTACTAAGTATATTCATTAAAACAAACCATTCTAAACCCTATTAACACTCTAAATGTGTTTACTTCCACCAATCGAAGAATTCATTTATCTTGGTTTGCATTTCGTACTTTTGCTAAGTAGATTCATTCAAAAATAATGAGACATTCAATGCGCCTCCAGCTAATTACACTACTATTTCTGTTCCAAAGACTATTTTTCATTCAATGACCATGAAATTATCGTTTGTTTCATACTTAATGACTATATTAATTGTGAAATCAATATCCATGAACAATCTATACCCTGAATTCTTACAATTCCAACAAACAATGGAGTCCCTAATCTTGATTTGCTTTTCTTGTTGATATTAATTGGTTGAAATACAAAATAAAGAGTCCGTCCCAACATTTCTTCTTAGCAAGTATCCTTTTTTGTTTACAAACACACTTTTTGATACAAAGATCTTGAAATTCACACTTGTGCCTAAACTACTAAGTATATTCATTAAAACAAACCATTCTAAACCCTATTAACACTCTAAATGTGTTTACTTCCACAAATCGAAGAATTCATTCATCTTGGTTTGCATTTTGTACAATTGTTATGTAGATTCATTCAAAACTAATGAGACATTCAATGCGCCTCCAGCTAATTACACTTCTCTTTCTGTTCCAAAGACTATTTTTCATTCAATGACCATGAAATTATCGTTTGTTTGATACTTAACGACTATATTAATTGTGAAATCAATATCCATGAACCATCTATGCCCTGAATTCTTTCAATTCCAACAAACAATGGAGTCCCTGATCTTGATTTGCTTTTCTTATTGATATTAATTGGTTGAAATACAAAATAAAGAGTCCGTCCCATCATTTCTCGTTCGCAAGTATCATTTTTTGTTTACAAACACACTTTTTGATACAAAGATCATGAAATTCACACTTGTGCCTAAACTACTAAGTATATTCATTAAAACAAACCATTCTAAACACTATTAACACTCTAAATGTGTTTACTTCCACAAATCGAAGAATTCATTCATCTTGGTTTGCATTTTGTACAATTGTTATGTAGATTCATTCAAAACTAATGACACATTCAATGCGCCTCCAGCTAATTACACTTCTCTTTCTGTTCCAAAGACTATATTTCATTCAATGACCATGAAATTATCGTTTGTTTCATACTTCACGACTATATTAATTGTGAAATCAATATCCATGAACCATCTATGCCCTGAATTCTTTCAATTCCAACAAACAATGGAGTCCCTGATCTTAATTTGCTTTTCTTATTGATATTAATTGGTTGAAATACAAAATAAAGAGTCCGTCCCATCATTTCTCGTTCGCAAGTATCATTTTTTGTTTACAAACACACTTTTTGATACAAAGATCATGAAATTAGCACTTGTGCCTAAACTACGAACAAAATTCATTAAAACAAACCATTCTAAACCCTATTAACACTCTAAATGTGTTTGCATCTTCCAATCGAAGAATTCATTCATCTTGGTTTGCATTTTGTACTATTATTAAGTAGTTTCATTCAAAACTAATGAGACATTCAATGCGCCTCCAGCTAATTACACTTCTCTTTCTATTCCAAGGACTATTTTTCATTCAATGACAATGACCACGAAATTATGGTTTGTGTAATACTTAACGACTATATTAATTGTGAAATCAATATCCATGAACCATCTATACCCTGAATTCTTTCAATTCCGACAAACAATGGAGTCCCTGATCTTGATTTGCTTTACTTATTGATATTTATTGGTTCAAATACAAAATAAAGAGTTCGTCCCATCATTTCTACTTAGCAAGTATCCTTTTTTGTCTACAAACACACTTTTTGATACAAAGATCATGAAATTCACACTTGTGCCTAAACTACTAAGTATATTCATTAAAACAAACCATTCTAAACACTATTAACACTCTAAATGTGTTTACTTCCACAAATCGAAGAATTCATTCATCTTGGTTTGCATTTTGTACAATTGTTATGTAGATTCATTCAAAACTAATGAGACATTCAATGCGCCTCCAGCTAATTACACTTCTCTTTCTGTTCCAAAGACTATATTTCATTCAATGACCATGAAATTATCGTTTGTTTCATACTTAACGACTATATTAATTGTGAAATCAATATCCATGAACCATCTATGCCCTGAATTCCTTCAATTCCAACAAACAATGGAGTCCCTGATCTTGATTTGCTTTTTTTATTGATATTAATTGGTTCAAATACAAAATAAAGAGTCTGTCCCATCATTTCTTCTTAGCAAGTATCCTTTTTTGTTTACACACACACATTTTGATACAAAGATCATGAAATTCATACTTGTGCCTAAACTACTAAGTATATTCATTAAAACAAACCATTCTAAACCCTATTAACACTGTAAATGTGTTTACTTCCACCTATCGAAGAATTCATTCATCTTGGATTGCATTTCGTACTATTGTTAAGTAGTTTCATTCAAAAATAATGAGACATCTAATGCGCCTCCAGCTAACTACACTCTTCTTTCTGTTCCAAAGACTATTTTTCATTCAATGTGTATGAAATTATCGTTTGTTTCATACTTAACGACTATATTAATTGTGAAATCAATATCCATGAACCATCTATACCCTGAATTCTTTCAATTCCAACAAACAATGGAGTCCCTGATCTTGATTTTCTTTTCTTATTGATATTAATTGGTTGAGATACAAAATAAAGAGTCCGTCCCATCATTTCTCGTTCGCAAGTATCATTTTTTGTTTACAAACACACTTTTTGATACAAAGATCATGAAATTAACACTTGTGCCTAAACTACGAACAAAATTCAATAAAACAAACCATTCTAAACCCTATTAACACTCTAAATGTGTTTGCATCTTCCAATCGAAGAATTCATTCATCTTGGTTTGCATTTCGTACTATTATTAAGTAGTTTCATTCAAAACTAATGAGACATTCAATGCGCCTCCAGCTTATTACACTTCTCTTTCTGTTCCAAAGACTATTTTTCATTCAATGACCATGAAATTATGGTTTGTGTAATACTTAACGACTATATTAATTGTGAAATCAATATCCATAAACCATAGATACCATGAATTCTTTCAATTCCGACAAACAATGGAGTCTCTGATCTTGATTTGCTTTACTTATTGATATCTATTGGTTCAAATACAAAATAAAGAGTCCGTCCCATCCTTTCTACTTAGCAAGTATCCTTTTTTGTCTACAAACACACTTTTTGATACAAAGATCATGAAATTCACACTTGTGCCTAAACTACTAACAATATTCATTAAAACAAACCATTCTAAATGCTATTAACACTCTAAATGTGTTTACTTCCACCAATCGAAGAATTCATTCATCTTGGTTTGCATTTTGTACAATTGTTATGTAGTTTCATTCAAAACTAATGAGGCATTCAATGCGCCTCCAGGTAATTACACTCCTCTTTCTGTTCCAAAGACTATTTTTCATTCAATGACCATGAAATTATCGTTTGTTTCATACTTAACGACTATATTAATTGTGAAAGCAATATCCATGAACCATCTATGCCCTGAATTCTTTCAATTCCAACAAACAATGGAGTCCCTGATCTTGATTTGCTTTTCTTATTGATATTAATTGGTTGAAATACAAAATAAAGAGTCTGTCCCATCATTTCTTCTTAGCAAGTATCCTTTTTTGTCTACAAACACACATTTTGATACAAAGATCATGAAATTCACACTTGTGCCTAAACTACTAACAATATTCATTAAAACAAACCATTCTAAACCCTATTAACACTCTAAATGTGTTTACTTCCACCAATCGGAGAATTCATTCATCTTGGTTTGCATTTTGTACAATTGTTAGGTAGTTTTATTCAAAACTAATGAGACATTCAACGCACCTCCAACTAATTACACTTCTCTTTCTTTTCCAAAGACTATGTTTCATTCAATGACAATGAAATTATGGTTTGTGTAATACTTAACAACTATATTAATTGTGAAATCAATATCCATAAACCATAGATACCATGAATTCTTTCAATTCCGACAAACAATGGAGTCCCCGATCTTAATTTGCTTTACTTATTGATATTTATTGGTTCAAATACCAAATCAAGAGTCCGTCCCATCCTTTCTACTTA
>JBAPLH010001951.1:0-35303 GCA_037897445.1 Ceriops zippeliana | reverse complement strand
TTTGACTCAATCAATAAAATAGGTTGTTTAGCTACATGTGTTAATTTTATGATCAATGTGCCAAAAAGTGTGTTTGGAGTCAAAAGAGGAGCATTGCTAATGTTAAATCATTTGAGGCACTTTCTAATTTTCAGTTGAACAATTAATATCAATAAAAAATGAATTTCAACATCGAGGACTCCATTCGTTGTTAAATTGAATGAATTAATGTTATAGATGGTCCATGGGCATTTTTGTCATAACGAATATAGTCATTAAGGATGAAGCAAAATTTCATTTCAAGGTTTTTGCATGAAAAAAGTCCTGGTAACAATAAAAGGAGCCTAATTCACATGAGGCGATTAGAATATCTCGTGATTTAAGAATTCAACCAGTTCACATTTGTACAGAATGCAAATCATGATGAATGACTTCTTTGCCTGACGGATTTAAATGGATTTAGAGTTTTAAAGGTTTTTATACTTGTTTGATTCAATCAATATAATAGGTTGTTTAGCTACATGTATTAATTTTATGATCAATGTGTCAAAAAGTGTGTTTGGAGTCAAAAGAGGAGCATTGCTAATGTCAAATCATTTGAGGCACTTTCTAATTTTGAATCGAACAATTAATATCAATAAAAAATGAATTTTAACATCGAGGACTCCATTGGTTGTTAAATTGAATGAATTCATGTTATAGATGGTCCATGAGCATTTTTTTCATAAAGAAAATATCCATTAAGGGTGAAGCAAAATTTAATTTCAAGGTTATTGCATGAAAAAAGTCCTAGTAACAATAAGAGGAGCCTAATTCACATGAGGTGATTAGAATGTCTCGCGATTTAAGTATTAAACTAGTTCACATTTGTACAGAATGCAAACCATGATGAATGACTACCTTGATTGACGAATTTAAATAGATTTAGAGTTGTAATGGTGTTTATACTTGTTTGATTCAATCAATATAATAGGTTGTTTAGCCACATGTGTTACTTTCATGATCAATGTGTCAAAAAGTGTGTTTGGAGTCAAAAGAGGAGCATTGCTAATGAGAAATGATGGGAGGCTGGCTTTAATTTTTAATTCCACAATTAATATCAATAAGAAATGAATTTCAAGATCAAGGACTCCATTGGTTGTTAAATTGAATGAATTCATGTTATAGATGGTCCATGGGCATTTTTTTCATAAAGAAAATAGCCATTAAGGATGAAGCAAAATTTAATTTCAAGGTTATTGCATGAAAAAAGTACTAGTAACAATAAGAGGAGCCTAATTCACATGAGGCGATTAGAATATCTCGTGATTTAAGAATTAAACCAGTTCACATTTGTACAGAATGCAAATGATGATGAATGACTCCCTTGATTGACGGATTTAAATAGATTTAGAGTTGTAATGGTGTTTATACTTGTTTGATTCAATCAATATAATAGGTTGTTTAGCTACATGTGTTAATTTTATGATCAATGTGTCAAAAAGTGTGTTTGGAGTCAAAAGAGGAGCATTGCTAATGTGAAATCAATTGAGGCACTCTCTTGTTTTGAATTGAACAATTAATATCAATAAAAAATGAATTTCAACATCACGGACTCCATTGGTTGTTAAATTGAATGAATTCACGTTATAGATGGTCCATGGGCATTTTTTTCATAACGAATATAGTCATTAAGGATGAAGCAAAATTTCATTTGAGGGTTATTGCATGAAAAAAGTCCTGGTAACAAGAAGAGGAGCCTAATTCACATGAAGCGATAAGAATATCTCGTGATTTAAGAATTAAACCAATTCACATTTGTACAGAATACAAATCATGATGAATGACTCCTTTGACTGACGGATTTAAATTGATTTAGAGTTTTAATGGTTTTTATACTTGTTTGATTCAATCAATATAATAGGTTGTTTAGCTACATGAGTTAATTTTATGATCAATGTGTCAAAAAGTGTGTTTGGAGTCAAAAGAGGAGCATTGCTAATATGAAATCATTTGAGGCACTTTCTAATTTTGAATCAAACAATTAATATCAATAAAAAATGAATTTCAACATCGAGGACTCCATTGGTTGTTAAATTGAATGAATTCATGTTATAGATGGTCCATGGACATTTTTTTCATAAAGAAAATATCCATTAAGGCTGAAGCAAAATTTAATTTCAAGGTTATTGCATGAAAAAAGTCCTGGTAGCAATAAGAGGAGCCTAATCCACATGAGGTGATTAGAATGTCTCGTGATTTAAACATTAAACCAGTTCACATTTGTACGGAATGCAAACCATGATGAATGACTCCCTTGATTGATGGATTTAAATAGATTTAGAGTTGTAACGGTGTTTATACTTGTTTGATTCAATCAATATACTAGGTTGTTTAGCCACATGTGTTACTTTCATGATCAATGTGTCAAAAAGTGTGTTTGGAGTCAAAAGAGGAGCATTGCTAATGAGAAATGATGGGAGACTGTCTCTAATTTTTAATTCCACAATTAATATCAATAAGAAATCAATTTGAACATCAAGGACTCCATTGGTTGTTAAATTGAATGAATTCATGTTCTACATGGTCCATGGGCATTTTTTTCATAACGATTATAGCCATTATGGATGAAGTAAAATTTAATTTCAAGGTTATTGCATGAAAAAAGTCCTGGTAACAATAAGGGGAGCCTAATTCACATGAGGCGATTAGAAAGTCTCATAATTTAAGAATTAAATCAGTTCACATTTGTACAGAATGCAAACCATGATGAATGACTCCTTTGACTGACGAGTTTAAATGGATTTAGAGTTTTAATGGTTTTTCTACTTGTTTGATTCAATGAATATAATAGGTTGTTTGGCTACATAAGTTAATTTTCTGATCAATGTGTCAAAAAGTGTGTTTGGAGTCAAAAGAGGAGCATTGCTAATGTGAAATCAATGGAGGCACTCTCTAATTTTGAATTGAACAATTAATATCAACAAAAAATGAATTTCAACATCAAGGACTCCATTGGTTGTTAAATTGAATGAATTCATGTAGTAGATGGTCCATGGGCATTTTTTTCATAACGAATATAGTCATTAAGGATGAAGAAAAATTTAATTTCAAGGTTATTGCATTAAAAAAGTCCTGGTAACAATAAGAGGAGCCTAATTCACATGAGGCGATTAGAAAGTCTCGTAATTTAAGAATTAAATCAGTTCACATTTGTACAGAATGCAAATCATGATGAGTGACTCCCTTGACTGATGGATTTAAATGGATTTACAGTTTTAAAGGTTTTTATACTTGTTTGATTCAATCAATATAATAGGTTGTTTAGCTACATGTGTTAATTTTATGATCAATGTGTCAAAAAGTGTGTTTGGAGTCAAAAGAGGAGCATTGCTAATGTCAAATCATTTGAGGCACTTTCTAATTTTCAATTGAACAATTAATATCAATAAAAAATGAATTTCAACATCGAGGACTCCATTGGTTGTTAAATTGAATGAATTAATGTTATAGATGGTCCATGGGCAATTTTTTTCATAAAGAAAATAGCCATTAAGGATGAAGCAAAATTTAATTTCAAGGTAATTGAATGAAAAAAGTCATAGTAACAATAAGAGGAGCCTAATTCACATGAGGTGATAAGAATGTCTCGTGATTTAAGCATTAAACCAGTTCACTTTTGTATGAAATACAAACCATAATGAATGACTCCCTTGATTGACTGATTTAAATAGATTGGGAGCTATAATGGTGTTTATACTTGTTTGATTCAATCAATATACTAGGTTGTTTAGCCACGTGTGTTAATTTCAGGATCAATGTGTCAAAAAGTGTGTTTGGAGTCAAAAGAAGAGCATTGCTAATGATAAATGATGGGAGGCTCACTCTAATTTTTAATTCCACAATTAATATCAATAAGAAATGAAATTCAACATCAAGGACTCCATTGGTTGTTAAATTGAATGAATTCATGTTATAGATGGTCCATGGGCATTTTTTTCATAACGAATATAGTCATTAAGGATGAAGCAAAATTTAATTTCAAGGTTATTGCATGAAAAAAGTCCTGGTAACAATAAGGGGAGCCTAATTCACATGAGGCGATTAGAAAGTCTCATAATTTAAGAATTAAATCAGTTCACATTTGTACAGAATGCAAACCATGATGAATGACTCCTTTGACTGACGAGTTTAAATGGATTTAGAGTTTTAATGGTTTTTATACTTGTTTGATTCAATGAATATAATAGGTTGTTTGGCTACATAAGTTAATTTTCTGATCAATGTGTCAAAAAGTGTGTTTGGAGTCAAAAGAGGAGCATTGCTAATGTGAAATCAATTGAGGCACTCTCTAATTTTGAGTTGAACAATTAATATCAACAAAAAATGAATTTCAACATCAAGGACTCCATTGGTTGTTAAATTGAATGAATTCATGTAGTAGATGGTCCATGGGCATTTTTTTCATAACGAATATAGTCATTAAGGATGAAGCAAAATTTAATTTCAAGGTTATTGCATTAAAAAAGTCCTGGTAACAATAAGAGGAGCCTAATTCACATGAGGCGATTAGAAAGTCTCGTAATTTAAGAATTAAATCAGTTCACATTTGTACAGAATGCAAATCATGATGAGTGACTCCCTTGACTGATGGATTTAAATGGATTTACAGTTTTAAAGGTTTTTATACTTGTTTGATTCAATCAATATAATAGGTTGTTTAGCTACATGTGTTAATTTTATGATCAATGTGTCAAAAAGTGTGTTTGGAGTCAAAAGAGGAGCATTGCTAATGTCAAATCATTTGAGGCACTTTCTAATTTTCAATTGAACAATTAATATCAATAAAAAATGAATTTCAACATCGAGGACTCTATTGGTTATTAAATTGAATGAATTAATGTTATAGATGGTCCATGGGCAATTTTTTTCATAAAGAAAATAGCCATTAAGGATGAAGCAAAATTTAATTTCAAGGTTATTGAATGAAAAAAGTCCTAGTAACAATAAGAGGAGCCTAATTCACATGAGGTGATAAGAATGTCTCGTGATTTAAGCATTAAACCAGTTCACTTTTGTACGAAATACAAACCATAATGGATGACTCCCTTGATTGACTGATTTAAATAGATTGGGAGCTATAATGGTGTTTATACTTGTTTGATTCAATCAATATACTAGGTTGTTTAGCCACGTGTGTTAATTTCAGGATCAATGTGTCAAAAAGTGTGTTTGGAGTCAAAAGAAGAGCATTGCTAATGATAAATGATGGGAGGCTCTCTCTAATTTTTAATTCCACAATTAATATCAATAAGAAATGAAATTCAACATCAAGGACTCCATTGGTTGTTAAATTGAATGAATTCATGTTATAGATGGTCCATGGGCATTTTTTTCATAACGAATATAGTCATTAAGGATGAAGCAAAATTTAATTTCAAGGTTATTGCATGAAAAAAGTCCTGGTAACAATATGAGGAGCCTAATTCACATGAGGCGATTAGAATGTCTCGTGATTTAAGAATTAAATCAGTTCACATTTGTACAGAATGCAAACCATGATGAATGACTCCTTTGATTAACATATTTAAATCGATCTAGAGTTTTAATGGTTTTTATATTTGTTTGATTCAATCAATATAATAGGTTGTTTAGCTACATATGTTAATTTTATAAACAATGTGTCAAAAAGTTTGTTTGGAGTCAAAAGAGGACAATTGCTAATGAGAAATGATGAGAGGCTGTCTCTAATTTTCAATTCCACAATTAATATCAATAAGAAATGAATGTCAAGATCAATGACTCCATTGGTTGTTAAATTGAGTGAATTCATGTTATAGCTGGTCCATGGGCATTTTTTTCATAACGAATATAGTCATTAAGGATGAAGCAAAATTTAATTTCAAGGTTATTGCATAAAAAATTCTTGGTAAAAATAAGAGGAACCAAATTCACATGAGGTGATTTGAATGTCTCGTGATTTAAACATTAAACCAGTTCACATTTGTACGGAATGCAAACCATGATGAATGACTCCCTTGATTGATGGATTTAAATAGATTTAGAGTTGTAACGGTGTTTATACTTGTTTGATTCAATCAATATACTAGGTTGTTTAGCCACGTGTGTTAATTTCAGGATCAATGTGTCAAAAAGTGTGTTTGGAGTCAAAAGAAGAGCATTGCTAATGATAAATGATGGGAGGCTCTCTCTAATTTTTAATTCCACAATTAATATCAATAAGAAATGAAATTCAACATCAAGGACTCCATTGGTTGTTAAATTGAATGAATTCATGTTATAGATGGTCCATGGGCATTTTTTTCATAACGAATATAGTCATTAAGGATGAAGCAAAATTTAATTTCAAGGTTATTGCATGAAAAAAGTCCTGGTTACAATAAGAGGAGCCTAATTCACATGAGGATTAGAATGTCTCATGATTTAAGAATTAAATCAGTTCACATTTGTACAGAATGCAAACCTTAATGAATGACTCCTTTGACGGACGATTTAAATGGATCTAGAGTTTTAATGGTTTTTATACTTGTTTGATTCAATCAATATAATAGGTTGTTTACCTACATGTGTTAATTTTATAATCAATGTGTCAAAAAGTCTGTTTGGAGTCAAAAGAGGACAATTGCTAATGAGAAATGATGAGAGGCTGTCTCTATTTTTCAATTCCACAATTAATATCAATAAGAAATGAATTTCAAGATCAATGACTCCATTGGTTGTTAAATTGAGTGAATTCATGTTATAGATGGTCCATGGGCATTTGTTTCATAACGAATATAGTCATTAAGGATGAAGCAAAATTTAATTTCAAGGTTATTGCATAAAAAATTGCTGGTAAAAATAAGAGGAACCAAATTCACATGAGGTGATTAGAATGTCTCGTGATTTAAACATTAAACCAGTTCACATTTGTACGGAATGCAAACCATGATGAATGACTCCCTTGATTGACGGATTTAAATAGATTTAGAGTTGTAACGGTGTTTATACTTGTTTGATTCAATCAATATACTAGGTTGTTTAGCCACATGTTTTACTTTCATGATCAATGTGTCAAAAAGTGTGTTTGGAGTCAAAAGAGGAGCATTGCTAATGAGAAATGATGGGAGACTGTCTTTAATTTTTAATCCCACAATTAATATCAATAAGAAATGAATTTCAAGATCAAGGACTCCATTGGTTGTTAAATTGAATGAATTCATGTTATAAATGGTCCATGGGCATTTTTTTCATAAAGAAAATAGCCATTAAGGATGAAGCAAAATTTAATTTCAAGGTTATTGCATGAAAAAAGTCCTAGTAACAATAAGAGGAGCCTAATTCACATGAGGTGATTAGAATGTCTCCTGATTTAAAAATTAAACCAGTTCACATTTGTACGGAATACGGACCATAATGAATGACTCCCTTGATTGACGAATTTAAATAGATTGGGAGCTATAATGGTGTTTATAGTTGTTTGATTCAATCAATATATTAGGTTGTTTAGCCACATGTGTTAATTTCATGATCAATGTGTTAAAAAGTGTGTTTGGAATCAAAAGAGGAGCATTGCTAATGAGAAATGATGGGAGGCTGTCTCTAATTTTTAATTCCACAATTAATATCAATAAGAAATGAAATTCAACATCAAGGACTCCATTGGTTGTTAAATTGAATGAATTCATGTTATAGATGGTCCATGGGCATTTTTTTCATAATGAATATAGTCATTAATGATGAAGCAAAATTTAATTTCATGGTTATTGCATGAAAAAAGTCCTAGTAACAATAAGAGGAGCCTAATTCACATGAGGTGATTAGAATGTCTCGTCATTTGAAAATTAAACCAGTTCACATTTGTACGGAATACATACCATAATGAATGACTCCCTTGATTGATGATTTAAATGGATCTAGAGTTTTAATGGTTT
Organism: Ceriops zippeliana; assembly: GCA_037897445.1. Taxonomy (NCBI): domain Eukaryota; kingdom Viridiplantae; phylum Streptophyta; class Magnoliopsida; order Malpighiales; family Rhizophoraceae; genus Ceriops; species Ceriops zippeliana. The sequence goes on along the minus strand of JBAPLH010001951.1, from coordinate 27,411 downwards.
TTATACTTGTTTGATTCAATCAATATAATACGTTGTTTACCTACATGTGTTAATTTTATAATCAATGTGTCAAAAAGTCTGTTTGGAGTCAAAAGAGGACAATTGCTAATGAGAAATGATGAGAGGCTGTCTCTAATTTTCAATTCCACAATTAATATCAATAAGAAATGAATTTCAAGATCAATGACTCCATTGGTTGTTAAATTGAGTGAATTCATGTTATAGATGGTCCATGGGCATTTGTTTCATAACGAATATAGTCATTAAGGATGAAGCAAAATTTAATTTCAAGGTTATTGCATAAAAAATTGCTGGTAAAAATAAGAGGAACCAAATTCACATGAGGTGATTAGAATGTCTCGTGATTTAAACACTAAACCAGTTCACATTTGTACGGAATGCAAACCATGATGAATGACTCCCTTGATTGACGGATTTAAATAGATTTAGAGTTGTAACGGTGTTTATACTTGTTTGATTCAATCAATATACTAGGTTGTTTAGCCACATGTGTTACTTTCATGATCAATGTGTCAAAAAGTGTGTTTGGAGTCAAAAGAGGAGCATTGCTAATGAGAAATGATGGGAGGTTGTCTTTAATTTTTAATCCCTCAATTAATATCAATAAGAAATGAATTTCAAGAGCAAGGACTCCATTGGTTGTTAAATTGAATGAATTCATGTTATAAATGGTCCATGGGCATTTTTTTCATAACGAAAATAGCCATTAAGGATGAAGCAAAATTTAACTTCAAGGCTATTGCATTAAAAAAGTCCTAGTAACAATAAGAGGAGCCTAATTCACATGAGGTGATTAGAATGTCTCGTGATTTAAAAAATAAACCAGTTCACATTTGTACGGAATACAGACCATAATGAATGACTCCCTTGATTGACGGATTTAAATAGATTGGGAGCTATAATGGTGTTTATACTTGTTTGATTCAATCAATATATTAGGTTGTTTAGCCACATGTGTTACTTTCATGATCAATGTGTCAAAAAGTGTGTTTGGAGTCAAAAGGGGAGCATTGCTAACGAGAAATGATGGGAGGATGTCTTTAATTTTTATTTCCACAATTAATATCAATAAGAAATGAATTTCAACATCAAGGACTCCATTGGTTGTTAAATTGAATGAATTCATGTTATAGATGGTCCATGGGCATTTTTTTCAAAACGAATATAATCATTAAGGATGAAGCAAAATTTAATTTCAAGGTTATTGCATGAAAAAAGTCCTGGTAAGAATATGAGGAGCCTAATTCACAGGAGGCGATTAGAATGTCTCGTGATTTAAAAATTAAATCAGTTCACATTTGTACAGAATGCAAACCATGATGAATGACTCCTTTGCCTGACGGATTTAAATGGATCTAGAGTTTTAATGGTTTTTATACTTGTTTGATTCAATCAATATAATAGGTTGTTTAGCTACATGGGTTAATTTTATAATCAATGTGTCAAAAAGTGTGTTTGGAGTCAATAGAGGACAATTGCAAATGAGAAATGATGAGAGGCTGTATCTAATTTTCAATTCCTCAATGAATATAAATAAGAAATGAATTTCAAGATCAATGACTCCATTGGTTGTTAAATTGAGTGAATTCATGTTATAGATGGTCCATGGGCATTTTTTTCATAACGAATATAGTCATTAAGGATGAAGCAAAATTTAATTTCAAGGTTATTGCATAAAAAATTCCTGGTAAAAATAAAAGGAACCAAATTCACATGAGGTGATTAGAATGTCTCGTGATTTAAACATTAAACCAGTTCACATTTGTACGGAATGCAAACCATGATGAATGACTCCCTTGATTGACGGATTTAAATAGATTTAGATTTGTAATGGTGTTTATACTTGTTTGATTCAATCAATATACTAGGTTGTTTAGCCACATGTGTTACTTTCGTGATCAATGTGTCAAAAAGTGTGTTTGGAGTCAAAAGGGGAGCATTGCTAACGAGAAATGATGGGAGGATGTCTTTAACTTTTAATTCCACAATTAATATCAATAAGAAATGAATTTCAACATCAAGGACTCCATTGGTTGTTAAATTGAATGAATTCATGTTATAGATGGTCCATGGGCATTTTTTTCATAACGAATATAGTCATGAAGGATGAAGCAAAATTTAATTTCAAGGTTATTGCATGAAAAAAGTCCTGGTTACAATAAGAGGAGCCTAATTCACATGAGGAGATTAGAATGTCTCGTGATTTCAGAATTAAATCAGTTCACATTTGTACAGAAGGCAAACCTTGATGAATGACTCCTTTGACTGACGGATTTAAATAGATTTAGTGTTTTAATGGTTTTTATACTTGTTTGATTCAATCAATATAATAGGTTGTTTAGCTACATATGTTAATTTTATGATTAATGCGTCAAAAAGTGTGTTTGGAGTCAAAAGAGGAGCATTGCTAATGTGAAATCATTTGAGGCACTCTCTAATTTTTAACTGAACAATTAATATCATTAAAAAATGAATTTCAACATCGAGGATTGCATTGGTTGTTCAATTGAATGAATTCATGTTATAGATGGTCCATGGGCATTTTTTTCTTAAAGAAAATAGGCATTAAGGATGAAGCAAAATTTAATTTCAAGGTTATTGCATGAAAAAGTCCTCGTAACAATAAGAGGAGCCTAATTCACATGAGGTGATTAGAATGTCTCGTGATTTAAGAATTAAACCAGTTCACATTTATACGGAATACAAACCATAATGAATGACTCCCTTGATTGACAGATTTAAATAGATTGGGAGCTATAATGGTGTTTATATTTGTTTGATTCAATCAATATACTAGGTTGTTTAGCCAGATGTGTTAATTTCATGATCAATTTGTCAAAAAGTGTGTTTGGAGTCAAAAGAGGAGCATTGCTAATCAGAAATGATGGGAGGCTGTCTCTAATTTTTAATTCCACAATTAATATCAATAAGAAATGAATTTCAACATCATGGACTCCATTGGTTGTTAAATTGAATGAATTCATGTTATAGATGGTCCATGGGCTTTTTTTTCATAACGAATCTAGTCATTAAGGATGAAGCAAAATTTAATTTCAAGGTTATTGCATGAAAAATGTCCTGGTAACAATATGAGGAGCCTAATTCACATGAGGCGATTAGAATGTCTCGTGATTTAAGAATTAAATCAGTTCACATTTGTACAGAATGCAAACCATGATGAATGACTCCTTTGACTGACGGATTTAAATGGATCTAGAGTTTTAATGGTTTTTATACTTGTTTGATTCAATCAATATAACAGGTTGTTTAGCTACATTTGTTAATTTTATAATCAATGTGTCAAAAAGTGTATTTGGAGTCAAAAGAGGACAATTCCTAATGAGAAATGACGAGAGGCTGTCTCTAATTTTCAATTCCACAATTAATATCAATAAGAAATGAATTTCAAGATCAATGACTCCATTGGTTGTTAAATTGAGTGAATTCATGTTATAGATGGTCCATGGGCACTTTTTTCATAACAAATATAGTCATTAAGGATGAAGCAAAATTTAATTTCAAGGTTATTGCATAAAAAATTCCTGGTAAAAATAAGAGGAACCAATTTCACATGAGGTGATTAGAATGTTTCGTGATTTAAGCATTAAACCCGTTCACATTTGTACGGAATGCAAACCATGATGAATGACTGCCTTGATTGACGGATTTAAATAGATTTAGAGTTGTAATGGTGTTTATACTTGTTTGATTCAACCAATATACTAGGTTGTTTAGCCACATGTGTTACTTTCATGATCAATGTGTCAAAAAGTGTGTTTGGAGTCAAAAGAGGAGCATTGCTAATGAGAAATGATGGGAGGCTGTCTTTAATTTTTAATTCCACAATTAATATCAATAAGAAATGAATTTCAAGATCAAGGACTCCATTGGTTGTTAAATTGAATGAATTCATGTTATAAATGGTCCATGGGCATTTTTTTTCATAAAGAAAATAGCCATTAAGGATGAAGCAAAATTTAATTTCAAGGTTATTGCATGAAAAAAAGTCCTAGTAACAATAAGAGGAGCCTAATTCACATGAGGTGATTATAATGTCTCGTGATTTAAAAATTAAACCAGTTCACATTTGTACAGAATGCAAACCATGATGAATGACTCTTTTGACTGACATATTTAAATGGATCTAGAGTTTTAATGGTTTTTATACTTGTTTGATTCAATCAATACAATAGGTTGTTTAGTTACATTTGTTAATTTTATAATCAATGTGTCAAAAAGTGTATTTGGAGTCAAAAGAGGACAATTCCTAATGAGAAATGATGAGAGGCTGTCTCTAATTTTCAATTCCACAATTAATATCAATAACAAATGAATTTCAAGATCAATGACTCCATTGGTTGTTAAATTGAGTGAATTCATGTTATAGATGGTCCATGGGCACTTTTTTCATAACAAATATAGTCATTAAGGATGAAGCAAAATTTAATTTCAAGGTTATTGCATAAAAAATTCCTAGTAAAAATAAGAGGAACCAATTTCACATGAGGTGATTAGAATGTTTCGTGATTTAAGCATTACACCCGTTCACATTTGTACGGAATGCAAACCATGATGAATGACTGCCTTGATTGACGGATTTAAATAGATTTAGAGTTGTAATGGTGTTTATACTTGTTTGATTCAACCAATATACTAGGTTGTTTAGCCACATGTGTTACTTTCATGATCAATGTGTCAAAAAGTGTGTTTGGAGTCAAAAGAGGAGCATTGCTAATGAGAAATGATGGGAGGCTGTCTTTAATTTTTAATTCCACAATTAATATCAATAAGAAATGAATTTCAAGATCAAGGACTCCATTGGTTGTTAAATTGAATGAATTCATGTTATAAATGGTCCATGGGCATTTTTTTCATAAAGAAAATAGCCATTAAGGATGAAGCAAAATTTAATTTCAAGGTTATTGCATGAAAAAGGTCCTAGTAACAATAAGAGGAGCCTAATTCACATGAGGTGATTATAATGTCTCGTGATTTAAAAATTAAACCAGTTCACATTTGTACAGAATGCAAACCATGATGAATGACTCTTTTGACTGACATATTTAAATGGATCTAGAGTTTTAATGGTTTTTATACTTGTTTGATTCAATCAATACAATAGGTTGTTTAGTTACATTTGTTAATTTTATAATCAATGTGTCAAAAAGTGTATTTGGAGTCAAAAGAGGACAATTCCTAATGAGAAATGATGAGAGGCTGTCTCTAATTTTCAATTCCACAATTAATATCAATAACAAATGAATTTCAAGATCAATGACTCCATTGGTTGTTAAATTGAGTGAATTCATGTTATAGATGGTCCATGGGCACTTTTTTCATAACAAATATAGTCATTAAGGATGAAGCAAAATTTAATTTCAAGGTTATTGCATAAAAAATTCCTAGTAAAAATAAGAGGAACCAATTTCACATGAGGTGATTAGAATGTTTCGTGATTTAAGCATTACACCCGTTCACATTTGTACGGAATGCAAACCATGATGAATGACTGCCTTGATTGACGGATTTAAATAGATTTAGAGTTGTAATGGTGTCTATACTTGTTTGATTCAACCAATATACTAGGTTGTTTAGCCACATGTGTTCTTTCATGATCAATGTGTCAAAAAGTGTGTTTGGAGTCAAAAGAGGAGCATTGCTAATGAGAAATGATGGGAGGCTGTCTTTAATTTTTAATTCCATAATTAATATCAATAAGAAATGAATTTCAAGATCAAGGACTCCATTGGTTGTTAAATTGAATGAATTCATGTTATAAATGGTCCATGGGCATTTTTTTCATAAAGAAAATAGCCATTAAGGATGAAGCAAAATTTAATTTCAAGGTTATTGCATGAAAAAAGTCCTAGTAACAATAAGAGGAGCCTAATTCACATGAGGTGATTATAATGTCTCGTGATTTAAAAATTAAACCAGTTCACATTTGTACGGAATACAGACCATAATGAATGACTCCCTTGATTGACGGATTTAAATAGATTGGGAGCTATAATGGTGTTTATACTTGTTTGATTCAATCAATATACTAGGTTGTTTAGCCAAATGTGTTAATTTCATTATCAATTTGTCAAAAAGTGTGTTTGGAGTCAAAAGAGGAGCATTGGTAATCAGAAATGATGGGAGGCTATCTCTAATTTTTAATTCCACAATTAATATCAATAAGAAATGAATTTCAACATCAAGGTCTCCATTGGTTGTTAAATTGAATGAATTCATGTTATAGATGGTCCGTGGGCATTTTTTTTCATAACGAATATAGTCATTAAGGATGAAGCAAAATTTAATTTCAAAGTTATTGCATGAAAAAAGTCCTGGTGACAATAAGAGGAGTCTAATTCACGTGAGGAGAATAGAATGTCTTGTGATTTAAGAATTAAATCATTTCACATTTGTACAGAATGCAAACCTTGATGAATAACTCCTTTGGCTGACGGATTTAAATGGATTTAGAATTTTAATGGTTTTTATACTTGTTTGATTCAATCAATATAATAGGTTGTTTAGCTACATGTGTTAATTTTATGATCAATGTGTCAAAAAGTTTGTTTGGAGTCAAAAGAGGAGCATTGCTAATGTGAAATCATTTGAGGCACTCTCTAATTTTTAATTGAACAATTAATATGACTAAAAAATGAATTTCAACATCGAGGACTGCATTGGTTGTTAAATTGAATGAATTCATGTTATAAATGGTCCATGGGCATTTTTTTCATAAAGAAAATAGCCATTAAGGATGAAGCAAAATTTAATTTCAAGGTTATTGCATGAAAAAAGTCCTCGTAACAATAAGAGGAGCCTAATTCACATGAGGTGATTAGAATGTCTCGTGATTTAAGAATTAAACCAGTTCACATTTGTATGGAAGACAAACCATAATGAATGACTCCCTTGATTGACGGATTTAAATATAATTGGGAGCTATAATAGTGTTTCTACTTGTTTGATTCAATCAATATATTCGGTTGTTTAGCCACATGTGTTAATTTCATGATCAATGTGTCAAAAAGTGTGTTTGGAATCAAAAGAGGAGCATTGCTAATGAGAAATGATGGGAGGCTGTCACTAATTTTTAATTCCATAATTAATATCAATAAGAAATGAATTTCAACATCAAGGACTCCATTGGTTGTTAAATTGAATGAATTCATGTTATAGATGGTCCATGGGCATTTTTTTCAAAACGAATATAATCATTAAGGATGAAGCAAAATTTAATTTCAAGCTTATTGCATGAAAAAGGTTTTGGTAACAATATGAGGAGCCTAATTCACATGAGGCGATTAGAATGTCTCGTGATTTAAGAATTAAATCAATTCACATTTGGACAGAATGCAAACCATGATGAATGACTCCTTTGACTAACGGATTTAAATGGATCTAGAGTTTTAATGGTTTTTATACTTGTTTGATTCCATCAATATAATAGGTTGTTTAGCTACATGTGTTAATTTTATAATCAATGTGTCAAAAAGTCTGTTTGCAGTCAAAATAGGACAATTGCTAATGAGAAATGATGAGAGGCTGTCTCTACTTTTCGATTCCACAAGTTATATCAATAAGAAATGAATTTCAAGATCAATGACTCCATTGGTTGTTAAATTGTGTGAATTCATGTTCTAGATGGTCCATGGGCATTTTTTTCATAACGAATATAGTCATTAAGGATGAAGCAAAATTTAATTTCAAGGTTATTGCATAAAAAATTCCTGGTAAAAATAAGAGGAGCCAAATTCACATGAGGTGATTAGAATGTCTCGTGATTTAAGCATTAAACCAGTTCACATTTGTACGGAACGCAAACCATGATGAATGACTCCCTTGATTGACAGATTTAAATAGATTTAGAGTTGCAATGGTGTTTATACTTGTTTGATTGAATCAATATACTAGGTTGTTTAGCCAAATGTGTTAATTTCATGATCAATTTGTCAAAAAGTGTGTTTGGAGTCAAAAGAGGAGCATTGCTAATCAGAAATGATGGGAGGCTGTCTCTAATTTTTAATTCCACAATTAATATCAATAAGAAATGAATTTCAACATCAAGGACTCCATTGGTTGTTAAATTGAATGAATTCATGTTATAGATGGTCCATGTGCATTTTTTTCATAACGAATATAGTCATTAAGGATGAAGCAAAATTTAATTTCAACGTTATTGCATGAAAAAGGTCCTGGTAATAATATGAGGACCCTAATTCACATGAGGCGATTAGAATGTCTCGTGATTTAACAATCAAATCAGTTCACATTTCTACAGAATGCAAACCATGATGAATAACTCCTTTGATTGACGGATTTAAATGGATCTAGAGTTTTAACAGTTTTTGTAGTTGTTTGATTCAATCAATATAATAGGTTGTTTAGCTACATGTGTTAATTTTATAATCAATGTGTCAAAAAGTGTGTTTGCAGTCAAAAAAGGACAATTGCTAATGAGAAATCATGACAGGCTGTCTCTAATTTTCAATTCCAGAATTTATATCAATAAGAAATGAATTTCAAGATCAATGACTCCATTGGTTGTTAAATTGAGTGAATTCGTGTTATAGATGGTCCATGGGCATTTTTTTCATAACGAATATAGTCATTATGGATGAAGCAAAATTTCATTTCAAGGTTATTCCATGAAAAGAGTCTGGGTAACAATAAGAGGAGCCTAATTCACATGAGGCGATTAGAATATCTCGTGATTTAAGAATTAAATCAGTTCACATTTGTACAGAATGCAAATCATGATGAATGACTCCTTTGATTGACAGATTTAAATGGTTTTAGAGTTTTAAAGGTTTTTATACTTGTTTGATTCAATCAATATAATAGGTTGTTTAGCTACATGTGTTAATTTTATGATTAATGTGTGAAAAAGATTGTTTGGAGTCAAAAGAGGAGCATTGCTAATGTCAAATCATTTGAGGCACTTTCTAATTTTCAATTGAACAATTAATATCAATAAAAAATGAATTTCAACATCGAGGACTCCATTGGTTGTTAAATTGAATGAATTCATGTTATAGATGGTCCATGTGCATTTTTTTCATAAAGAAAATAGCCATTAAGGATGAAGCAAAATTTAATTTCAAGGTTATTGCATGAAAAAAGTCCTAGTAACAATAAGAGGAGCCTAATTCACACGAGGTGATTAGAATTTCTCGTGATTTATGAATTAAACCAGTTAACATTTGTACGAAATAGAAACCATAATGAATGACTCCCTTGATTGACCGATTTAAACAGATTGGGAGCTATAATGGTGTTTATACTGGTTTGATTCAATCAATATATTAGGTTGTTTAGCCACATGTGTTAATTTTATGATCAATGTGGCAAAAAGTGTGTTTGGAGTCAAAAGAGGAGCATTGCTAATGAGAAATGATGGGAGGCTGTCTCTAATTTTTAATTCCATAAATAATATCAATAAGAAATGAATTTCAACATCAAGGACCCCACTGGTTGTTAAATTGAATGAATTCATGTTATAGATGGTCCATGGGCATTTTTTTCATAACGAATATAGTCATGAAGGATGAAGCAAAATTTAATTTCAAGGTTATTGCATGAAAAAAATCCTGGTTACAATAAGAGGAGCCTAATTCACCTGAGGAGATTAGAATGTCTCGTGATTTAAGAATTAAATCAGTTCACATTTGTACCGAATGCAAACCTTGATGAATGACTCCTTTGACTGACAGATTTAAATGGATTTAGAGTTTTAATGGTTTTTATACTTGTTTGATGCAATCAATATAATAGGTTGTTTAGCTACATGTGTTAATTTTATGATCAATGTGTCAAAAAGTGTGTTTGGAGTCAAAAGAGGAGCATTGCTAATGTGAAATCATTTGAGGCACTCTCTAATTTTTAATTGAACAATTAATATCACTAAAAAATGAATTTCAACATCGAGGACTGCATTGGTTGTTAAATTGAATGAATTCATGTTATAGATGGTCCATGGGCATTTTTTTCATAAAGAAAATAGCCATTAAGGATGAAGCAAAATTTAATTTCAAGGTTATTGCATGAAAAAAGTCCTCGTAACAATAAGAGGAGCCCAATTCACATGATGTGATTAGAATGTCTCGTGATTTAGGAATTAAACCATTTCACATTTGTACAGAATACAAACCATAATGAATGACTCCCTTGATTGACAGATTTAAATAGATTGGGAGCTATAATGGTGTTTATACTTGTTTGATTCAATCAATATACTAGGTTGTTTAGCCAAATGTGTTAATTTCATGATCAATTTGTCAAAAAGTGTGTTTGGAGTCAAAAGAGGAGCATTGCTAATGAGAAATGATGGGAGGCTGTCTCTAATTTTTAATTCCACAATTAATATCAATAAGAAATGAATTTCAACATCAAGGACTCCTTTGGTTGTTAAATTGAATGAATTCAAGTTATAGATGGTCCACGGGCATTTTTTTCATAACGAATATAGTCATTAAGGATGAAGCAAAATTTAATTTCAAGGTTATTTCATGAAAAAAGTCCTGGTAACAATATGAGCACCCTAATTCACATGAGGTGATTAGAATGTCTCGTGATTTAACAATCAAATCAGTTCACATTTATACAGAATGCAAACCATGATGAATGACTCCTTTGATTGACAGATTTAAATGGATCTAGAGTTTTAACAGTTTTTGTATTTGTTTGATTCAATCAATATAATAGGTTGTTTAGCTACATGTGTTAATTTTATAATCAATGTGTCAAAAAGTGTGTTTGGAGTCAAAAAAGGACAATTGCTAATGAGAAATGATGACAGGCTGTCTCTAATTTTCAATTCCACAATTTATATCAATAAGAAATGAATTTCAAGATCAATGACTCCATTGGTTGTTAAATTGAGTGAATTCATGTTATAGATGGTCCATGGGCATTTTTTTCATAACGAATATAGTCATGAAGGATGAAGCAAAATTTAATTTCAAGGTTATTGCATGAAAAAAGCCCTGGTTACAAGAAGAGCAGCCTAATTCACATGAGGACATTAGAATGTCTCGTGATTTAAGAATTAAATCAATTCACATTTGTACAGAATGCAAACCTTGATGAATGACTACATTGACTGACGGATTTAAATGGATTTAGAGTTTTAATGGTTTTTATACTTGTTTGATTCTATCAGTATAATAGGTTGTTTAGCTACATGTGTTAATTTTATGATCAATGTGTCAAAAAGTGTGTTTGGAGTCAAAAGAGGAGCATTGCTAATGTGAAATCATTTAAGGCACTCTCTAATTTTTAATTGAACAATTAATATCAATAAGAAATGAATTTCAACATCAAGGACTCTATAGGTTGTTAAATTGAATTAATTCATGTTATAGATGGTCCATGGGCATTTTTTTCATAACGAATATAGTCATTAAGGATGAAGCAAAATTTAATTTCAAGGTTATTGCATGAAAAATTTCCTGGCAACAATATGAGGAGCCTAATTCCCATGAGGCGATTAGAATGTCTCGTGATTTAAGAATTAAATCAGTTCACATTTGTACAGAATGTAAACCATGATGAATGACTCCTTTGACTGACGGATTTAAATGGATCTAGAGTTTTAATGGTTTTTATACTTGTTTCATTCAATCAATATAATAGTTTGTTTAGCTACATGTGTTAATTTTATAATCAATGTGTCAAAAAGTGTGTTTGGAGTCAAAAAAGGACAATTGCTAATGAGAAATGATGACAGGCTGTCTCTACTTTTCAATTCCACAATTTATATCAATAAGAAATGAATTTCAATATCAATGACTCCATTGGTTGTTAAATTGAGTGAATTCATGTTATAGATGGTCCATGGGCATTTTTTTCATAACGAATATAGTCATGAAGGATGAAGCAAAATTTAATTTCAAGGTTATTGCATGAAAAAAGTCCTGGTTACAAGAAGAGCAGCCTAATTCACATGAGGACATTAGAATGTCTCGTGATTTAAGAATTAAATCAATTCACATTTGTACAGAATGCAAACCTTGATGAATGACTACATTGACTGACGGATTTAAATGGATTTAGAGTTTTAATGGTTTTTATACTTGTTTGATTCTATCAGTATAATAGGTTGTTTAGCTACATGTGTTAATTTTATGATCAATGTGTCAAAAAGTGTGTTTGGAGTCAAAAGAGGAGCATTGCTAATGTGAAATCATTTGAGGCACTCTCTAATTTTGAATTGAACAATTAATATCAATAAAAAATGAATTTCAACATCAAGTACTCCATTGGTTGTTAAATTGAATGAATTCATGTTATAGATGGACAATGGGCAGTTTTTTCATAACGAATATAGTCATTAGGGATGAAGCAAAATTTAATTTCAAGGTTATTGCATGAAAAAAGTCCTAGTAACAATAAGAGGAGCCTAATTGACATGAGGTGGTTATAATGTCTCGTAATTTAAGAATTAAACCAGTTCACATTTGCACGAAATGGAAACCATGATGAATGACTCCTTTGATTCATTGATTTAAATAAATTTTGAGTTGTAATGTTGTTTATACTTGATTGATTTAATCAATATACTAGGTTGTTTAGCCACATGTGCTAATTTCATGATCAATGTGTCAAAAAGTGTTTTTGGAGTCAAAAGATGACAATTGCTAATGAGAAATGAGGAGAGGCTGTCTCTAATTTTCAATTCCACAATTAATATCGATAAGAAATGAATTTCAAGATCAAGGACTCCATTGGTTGTTAAATTGAATGAATTCATGTTATAGATGGTCCATGGGCATTTTTTTCATAACGAATATAGTCATTAAGGATGAAGCAAAATTTAATTTCAAGGTTATTGCATGAAAAAAGTCCTCGTAACAATAAGAGGAGCCTAATTCACATGAGGTGATTAGAATGTCTCGCGATTTAAGAATTAAACCAGTTCACATTTGTACAGAATACAAACCATAATCAATGACTCCCTTGATTGACGGATTTAAATAGATTGGGAGCTGTAATGGTGTTTATACTTGTTTGATTCAATCAATATACTAGGTTGTTTAGCCACATGTGTTAATTTAATGATCAATGTGTCAAAAAGTGTGTTTGGAGTCAAAAGAGGAGCATTGCTAAAGAGAAATGATGGGAGGCTGTCTCGAATTTTTAATTCCACAATTAATATCAATCAGAAATGAATTTCAAGATCAAGGACTCCATTGGTTGTTAAAGTGAATGAATTCATGTTATAGATGGTCCATGGGCATTTTTTTCATAACGAATATAGTCATTAAGGTTAAAGCAAAATTTAATTTCAAGGTTATTGCATGAAAAAAGTCCTGGTAACAATAAGAGCAGCCTAATTCACATGAGGCGATTATAATGTCTCGTGATTGAAGAATTAAATCAGTTCACATTTGTACAGAATGCAAACCTTGATGAATGACTCCATTGACTGACGGATTTAAATGGATTTAGAGTTTTAATGGTTTTTATACTTGTTCGATTCAATCAATATAATAGGTTGTTTAGCTACATGTGTTAATATTATGATTAATGTGTCAAAAAGTGTGTTTGGAGTCAAAAGAGGAGCATTGCTAATGTGAAATCATTTGAGGCACTCTCTAATTTTCAATTGAACAATTAATATCAATAAAAAATAAATTTCAACATAAGGAATCCATTGGTTGTTAAATTAAATGATTCATGGTATAGATGGTCAATGGGCAATTTTTTCATAAAGAATATAGCCTTTAAGGATGAAGCAAAATTTAATTTCAAGGTTATTGCATGAAAAAAGTCCTAGTAACAATAAGAGGAGCCTAATTCACATGATTAGAATGTCTCATGATTTAAGAATTAAACCAGTTTACATTTGTACGGAATGCAAACCACAATGAATGACTCCCTTGATTGACCTATTTAAATAGATTGAGAGTTGTAATGGTGTTTATACTTGTTTGATTCAATCAATATACTAGGTTGTTTATCCACATGTGTTACTTTCGTGATCAATGTGTCAAAAAGCGTGTTTGGAGTGAAAAGAGGAGCATTGCTAATGAGAAATGATGGGAGGCTGTCTTTAATTTTTAATTCCACAATTAATATCAATAAGAAATGAATTTCAAGATCAAGGACTCCATTGGTTGTTAAATTGAATGAATTCATGTTATAGATCATCTATGGGCATTTTTTCATAACGAATATAGTCATTAAGGATGAAGCAAAATTTAATTTCAAGGTTATTGCATGAAAAAAATACTAGTAACAATAAGAGGAGCCTAATTCACAAGAGGCGATTAGAATGTCTTGTGATTTAAGAACTAAACCAGTTCACATTTTTACAGAATGCAAATCATGATGAATGACTCCTTTGACTGACAGATTTAAATGGATTTAGAGTTTTAGAGGTTTTTATACTTGTTTGATTCAATCAATATAATAGGTTGTTTAGCTACGTATATTAATTTTATGATCAATGTGTCAAAAAGTGTGTTTGGAGTCAAAAGAGGAGCATTGCTAATGTGAAATCATTTGAGGCACTCTCTAATTTTGAATTGAACAATTAATATCAATAAAAAATGAATTTCAACATCAAGGACTACATTGGTTGTTAAATTGAATGAATTCATGTTATAGAAGGTTCATGGGCATTTTTTTCATAACGAATATAGTCATTAAGGATGAAGCAAAATTTAATTTCAAGGTGATTGCATAAAAAAATTCCTGGTAAAAATAAGAGGAACCTAATTCACATGAGGTGATTAGAATGTCTCGTGATTTAAGTGTTAAACCAGTTGACATTTGTGCGGAATGCAAACCATGATGAATGACTCCTTTGATTGACGGATTTAAATAGATTTAGAGTTGTAATGTTGTTTATACTTGTTTGATTCAATCAATATACTAGGTTGTTTAACCACATGTGTTACTTTCATGATCAATGTGGCAAAAAGTGTGTTTGGAGTCAAAAGAGGAGCATTGCTAATGAGAAATGATGGGAGGCTGTCTTTAATTTTTAATTCCACAATTAATATCAATAAGAAATGAATTTGAAGATAAAAAAACTCCATTGGTTGTTAAATTGAATGAATTCATGTTATAGATCATCCATGGGCATTTTTTCATAACTAATATAGTCATTAAGGATGAAGCAAAATTTCATTTCACGGTTATTGCATAAAAAAAGTCCTGGTAACAATAAGAGGAGCCTAATTCACATGAGGTGATTAGAATGTCTCGTGATTTAAGAATTAAACCAGTTCACATTTGTACAGAATGCAAATCATGACGAATTACTCCTTTGACTGACGGATTTAAATGGATTTAGAGTTGTAAAGGTTTTTATACTTTTTTGATTCAATCAATATGAGAGGTTGTTTAGCTACATGTGTTAATTTTATGATCAATGTGTCAAAAAGTGTGTTTGGAGTGAAAAGAGGAGCATTGCTAATGTGAAATCAATTGAGGCACACTCTAATTTTGAATTGAACAATTAATATCAATAAAAAATGAATTTCAACATGAAGGACTCCATTGGTTGTTAAATTGAATGAATTCATGTTATAGATGGTCCATGGGCATTTTTTTCATAACGAATATAGTCATTAAGGATGAAGCAAATTTTAATTTCAAGGTTATTGCATGAAAAAAGTCCTAGTAGCAATAAAAGGAGCCTAATTCATATGAGGCGATTAGAAAGTCTCGTGATTTAAGAATTAAATCAGTTCACATTTGCACACAATGCAAACCACGACAAATGACTCCTTTGACTGACGGAATTAAATGGATTTAGAGTTGGAAAGGTTTTTATACTTGTTTGATTCAATCAATATAAGAGGTTGTTTAGCGACATGTGTTAATTTTATGATCGATGTGTCAAAAAGTGTGTTTGGAGTGAAAAGAAAAGCATTGCTAAAGTGAAATCAATTGAGGCACTATCTAATTTTGCATTGAACAATTAATATCAATAAAAAATGAATTTCAACATGAAGGACTCCATTGGTTGTTAAATTGAATAAATTCATGTTATAGATGGTCCATAGGCATTTTTTTCATAACGAAATAGTCATTAAGGATGAAGCAAATTTTAATTTCAAGGTTATTGCATGAAAAAAGCCCTAGTAACAATAAAAGGAGCCTAATTCATATGAGGTGATTAGAAAGTCTCGTGATTTAAGAATTAAATCAGTTGACATTTGCACACAATGCAAACCATGATGAATGACTCCTTTGACTGACGGATTTAAATGGATTTAGAGTTTTAATGGTTTTTATACTTGTTTGATTCAATCAATATAATAGGTTGTTTAGCTACATGTGTTAATTTTATGATCAATGTGTCAAAAAGTGTGTTTGGAGTCAAAAGAAAAGCATTGCTAATGTTAAATCAATTGAGGCACTCTCTAATTTTGAATTGAACAATTAATATCAATAAAAAATGAATTTCAACATCAAGGACTACATTGGTTGTTAAATTGAATGAATTCATGTTATAGATGGTTCATGGGCATTTTGTTCATAACGAATATAGTCATTAAGGATGAAGCAAAATTTAATTTGAAGGTTATTGCATAAAAAAATTCCTGGTAAAAATAAGAGGAACCTAATTCACATGAGGTGATTAGAATGTCTCGTGATGTAAGCGTTAAACCAGTTCACATTTGTGCGAAATGCAAACCATGATGAATGACTCCTTTGATTGACGGATTTAAATAGATTTAGAGTTGTAATGGTGTTTATACTTGTTTGATTCAATCAATATACCAGGTTGTTTAGCCACATGTGTTACTTTCATGATCAATGTGTCAAAAAGTGTGTTTGGAGTCAAAATAGGAGCATTGCTAATGAGAAATGATGGGAGGCTGTCTTTCAATTTTAATTCCACAATTAATATCAATAAGAAAAGAATTTCAAGATCAAGGACTCCATTGGTTGTTAAATTGAATGAATTCATGTTATAGATCATGCATGTGCATTTTTTCATAACGAATGTAGTCATTAAGGATGAAGCAAAATTTCATTTGAACGTTCTTGCATGAAAAACGTCCTGGTAACAATAAGAGGAGCCTAATTCACATGAGGAGATTAGAATGTCTCGCGATTTAAGAATTAAACCAGTTCACATTTGTACATAATGCAAATCATGATGAATGACTCCTTTGACTGATGGATTTAAATGGATTTTAGAGTTTTAAAGGTTTTATACTTGTTTGATTCAATCAATATAATAGGTTGTTTAGCTACATGTATTAATTTTATGATCAATGTGTCAAAAAGTGTGTTTGGAGTGAAAAGAGGAGCATTGCTAATGTGAAATCAATTGAGGCACTCTCTAATTTTGAATTGAACAATTAATATCAATAAAAAATGAATTTCAACATCAAGGACTCTATTGGTTGTTAAATTGAATGAATTCATGTTATAGATGGTCTATGGGCATTTTTTTCATAACGAATACAGTCATTAAGGATGAAGCAAAATTTAATATCAAGGTTATTGAATGAAAAAAGCCCTGGTAACAATAAGAGGAGCCTAATTCACATGAGGAGATTATAATGTCTCGTGATTTAAGAATTAAACCAGTTCACATTTCTACATAATGCAAATCATGACGAATGACTCCTTTGACTAACGGATTTAAATGGATTTAGAGTTGTAAAGGTTTTTATACTTGTTTGATTCAATCAATATAATAGGTTGTTTAGCTACATGCGTTAATTTTATGATCAATGTGTCAAAAAGTGTGTTGGGAGTGAAAAGAAAGGCATTGCTAATGTGAAATCAATTGAGGCACTCTCTAATTTTGAATTGAACAATTAATATCAATAAAAAATGAATTTCAACATGAAGGACTCCATTGGTTGTTAAATTGAATAAATTCATGTTATAGATTGTCCATGGGCATTTTATTCATAACGAAATAGTCATTAAGGATGAAGCAAATTTTAATTTCAAGGTTATTGCATGAAAAAAGCCCTAGTAACAATAAAAGGAGTCTAATTCATATGAGGTGATTAGAAAGTCTCATGATTTAAGAACTAAATCAGTTGACATTTGCACACAATGCAAACCATGATGAATGACTCCTTTGACTGACGGATTTAAATGGATTTAGAGTTTTAATGGTTTTTATACTTGTTTGATTCAATCAATATAATAGGTTGTTTAGCCACATGTGTTAATTTTATGATCAATGTGTCAAAAAGTGTGTTTGGAGTTAAAAGAGGAGCATTGCTAATGTTAAATCAATTGAGGCACTCTCTAATTTTGAATTGAACAATTAATATCAATAAAAAATGAATGTCAACATCAAGGACTCCGTTGGTTGTTAAATTGAATGAATTCATGTTATAGATGGTCCATAGGCATTTTTTTCATAACGAATATTGTCATTAAGGATGAAGTAAAATTTAATTTTAAGGTTATTGCATGAAAAAAGTCCTGGTAACAATAAGAAGAGCCTAATTCACATGAGGCGATTAGAATGTCTCGTGATTTAAGAATTAAATCAGTTCACATTTGCACACAATGCAAACCATGATGAATGACTCCTTTGACTGACGGATTTAAATGGATTTAGAGTTTTAATGGTTTTTATACTTGTTTGATTCAATCAATATAATAGGTTGTTTAGCTACATGCGTTAATTTTATGATCAATGTGTCAAAAAGTGTGTTTGGGGTCAAAAGAGGAGCATTGCTAATGTGAAATCATTTGAGGCACTCTCTAATTTTGAATTGAACATTTAATATCAATAAAAATTGAATTACAACATGAAGGACTCTATCGGTTCTTAAATTGAATAAATTCATGTTATAGATGGTCCATGGGCATTTTTTTCAGAACGAATATAGTCATTAAGGATGAAGCAAATTTTAGTTTTCAGGTTATTGCATGAAAAAAGCCCTAGTAACAATAAAAGGAGCCTAATTCATATGAGGCGATTAGAAAGTCTCGTGATTGAAGAATTAAATCAGTTCACATTTGCACACAATGCAAACCATGACGAATGACTCCTTTGACTGACGGAATTAAATGGATTTAGAGTTGTAAAGGTTTTTATACTTGTTTGATTCAATCAATATGAGAGGTTGTTTAGCTACATGTGTTAATTTTATGATCAATGCGTCAAAAGGTGTGTTTGGAGTCGAAAGAGGAGCATTGCTAATGTGAAATCAATTGAAGCACTCTCTAATTTTGAATTGAACAATTAATATCAATAAAAAATGAATTTGAACATCAAGGACTCCATTGGTTGTTAAATTGAATGAATTCATGTTATAGATGGTCCATGGGCATTTTTCTCATAACGAATATAATCACTAAGGATGAAGCAAAATTTAATATCAAGGTTATTGCATGAAAAAAGTCCTGGTAACAATAAGAGGAGCCTAATTCACATGAGGAGATTATAATGTCTCGTGATTTAAAAATTAAATCAGTTCACATTTGCACACAATGCAAACCATGATGAATGACTCCTTTGACTGACGGATTTAAATGGATTTAGAGTTTTAATGGTTTTTATACTTGTTTGATTCAATCAATATAATAGGTTGTTTAGCTACATGTGTTAATTTTATGATCAATGTGTCAAAAAGTGTGTTTTGAGTCAAAAGAGGAGCATTGCTAATGTGAAATCAATTAAGGCACTCTCTAATTTTGAATTGAACAATTAATATCAATAAAAAATGAATTTCAACATCAAGGACTCCATTGGTTGTTAAATTGAATGAATTCATGTTATAGATGGTCCATGGGCATTTTTTTCATAACGAATATAGTCATTAAGGATGAAGCAAAATTTAATTTCAAGGTTATTGCATAAAAAATTCCTGATAAAAATAATAGGAACCTAATTCACATCAGGTGATTAGAATGTCTCGTGATTTAAGCATTAAACCAGTTCACATTTGTACGGAATGCAAACCATGATGAATGACTCCCTTGATTGACGGATTTAAATAGATTGAGAGCTGTAATGGTGTTTATACTTGTTTGATTCAATCAATATACTAGGTTGTTTAGCCACATGTGTTACTTTCATGATCAATGTGTCAAAAAGTGTGTTTGGAGTCAAAAGAGGAGCATTGCTAATGTGAAATCAATTGAGGCACTCTCTAATTTTGAATTGAACAATTAATATCAATAAAAAATGAATCTCAACATGAAGGGCTCCATTTGTTGTTAAATTGAATGAATTCATGTTATAGATGGTCCATGGGCATTTTTTTCATGACGAATATAGTCATTAAGGATAAAGCAAAATTTAATTTCAAGGTTCTTGCATGAAAAAAGCCCAGGTAACAATAAGAGGAGCCTAATTCATATGAGGCGATTAGAAAGTCTCGTGTTTTAAGAATTAAATCAGTTCACATTTGCCCACAACGCAAACCATGATGAATGACTCCTTTGACTGACGGATTTAAATGGATTTTGAGTTTTAATGGTTTTTTATACTTGTGTTTGATTTCAATCAATATAATAGGTTGTTTAGCTACATGTGTTAATTTTATGATCAATGTGCCTAAAAAGTGTGTTTGGAGTCAAAAGAGAGGAGCATTGCTAATGAGAAATGATGGGAGGCTGTCTTTAATTTTTTAATTCCACAATTAATATCAATAAGAAATGAATTTCAAGATCGAGGACTCCCATTGGTTGTTAAATTGAATGAATTCGTGATATAGATCGTCCCATATGGGCATTTTTTTCATAACGAATATAGTCATTAAGGATGAAGCAAAAAACTTTAATTTGAAGGTTATTGCATGAAAAAAGTCCTGGTAACAATAAGAGCAGCCTAATTCACATGAGGCGATTAGAAAGTCTCGTGATTTAAGAATTAAATCAGTTCACATTTGTACACAATGCAAATCATGATGAATGACTCCTTTGACTGACGGATTTAAATATAGATTGAGAGCTGTAATGGTGTTTATACTTGTTTGATTCAATCAATATAATAGGTTGTTTAGCTACATGTATTAATTTTATGATCAATGTGTCAAAAAGTGTGTTTGGAGTCAAAAGAGGCGCATTGCTAATGTTAAATCAATTGAGGCACTGTCTAATTTTGAATTGAACAATTAATATCAATAAAAAAAAATGAATGTCAACATCAAGGACTCCGTTGGTTGTTAAAAATTGAAGAAATTCATGTTATAGATGGTCCATAGGGCATTTCTTTCATAATGAATATTGTCATTAAGGATGAAGTAAAATTTAATTTCAATGTTATTGCATAAAAAAAGTCCTGGTAACAATAAGAGGAGCCTAATTCACATGAGGAGATTATAATGTCTCGTGATTTAAGAATTACATCAGTTCACATTTGCACACAATGCAAACCATGATGAATGACTCCTTTGACTGACAGATTTAAATGGATTTAATGTTTTAATGGTTTTTATACTTGTTTGATTCAATCAATATAATAGGTTGTTTAGCTACATGTGTTAATTTTTTGATCAATTTGTCAAAAAGTGTGTTTGGAGTCAAAAGAGGAGCATTGCTAATGTGAAATCAATTGGGGCACTCTCTAATTTTGAATTGAACAATTAATATCAATAAAAAATGAATTTCAACATCAAGGACTCCATTGGTTGTTAAATTGAAACAATTCATGTTATAGATGGTTCATGCGCATTTTTTTGATAACGAATATAGTCATTAAAGATGAAGCAAAATTTAATTTCTAGGTTATTGCATGAACAAAGTCCTAGTAACAATAAGAGGAGCCTAATTCACTTGACGCGATTAGAAAGTCTCGTGATTTAAGAATTAAATCAGTTCACATTTGTACACAATGCAAACCATGATGAATGACTCCTTCGACTGACGGATTTAAATGGTTTTAGAGTTCTAAAGGTTTTTATACTTGTTTGATTCAATCAATATAATAGGTTGTTTAGCTACATGTGTTAATTTTATGATCAATGTGTCAAAAAGTGTGTTTGGAGTGAAAAGAGGAGCGTTGCTAATGTGAAATCAATTGAGGCACTCTCTAATTTTGAATTGAACAATTAATATCAATAAAAAATGAATTTCAACATCACGGACTCCATTGGTTATTAAATTGAAAGGATTCATGTTATAGATGGTCCATGGGCATTTTTTTCATAATGAATATAGTCATTAAGGATGAAGCAAAATTTAATTTCAAGGTTATTGCATGAAAAAAGTCCTGGTAACAATAAGAGGAGCCTAATTTACATGCGGAGATTAGAAAGTCTCGTGATTTAAGAATTAAATCAGTTCACATTTGCACACAATGCAAACCATGATGAATGACTCCTTTGACTGACAGATTTAAATAGATTGAGAGCTGTAATGGTGTTTATACTTGTTTGATTCAATCAATATACTAGGTTGTTTAGCCACATGTGTTACTTTCATGATCAATGTGTCAAAAAGTGTGTTTGGAGGCAAAAGAGGAGCATTGATAATGTGAAATCAATTGAGGCACTCTCTAATTTTGAATTGAACAATTAATATCAATAAAAAATGAATCTCAACATGAAGGGCTCCATTTGTTGTTAAATTGAATGAATTCATGTTATAGATGGTCCATGGGCATTTTTTTCATGACGAATATAGTCATTAAGGATAAAGCAAAATTTAATTTCAAGGTTCTTGCATGAAAAAAGCCCAGGTAACAATAAGAGGAGCCTAATTCATATTAGGCGATTAGAAAGTCTCGTGTTTTAAGAATTAAATCAGTTCACATTTGCCCACAACGCAAACCATGATGAATGACTCCTTTGACTGACGGATTTAAATGGATTTTGAGTTTTAATGGTTTTTATACTTGTTTGATTCAATCAATATAATAGGTTGTTTAGCTACATGTGTTAATTTTATGATCAATGTGCCTAAAAGTGTGTTTGGAGTCAAAAGAGGAGCATTGCTAATGAGAAATGATGGGAGGCTGTCTTTAATTTTTAATTCCACAATTAATATCAATAAGAAATGAATTTCAAGATCGAGGACTCCATTGGTTGTTAAATTGAATGAATTCGTGATATAGATCGTCCATGGGCATTTTTTTCATAACGAATATAGTCATTAAGGATGAAGCAAATTTTAATTTGAAGGTTATTGCATGAAAAAAGTCCTGGTAACAATAAGAGCAGCCTAATTCACATGAGGCGATTAGAAAGTCTCGTGATTTAAGAATTAAATCAGTTCACATTTGTACACAATGCAAATCATGATGAATGACTCCTTTGACTGACGGATTTAAATAGATTGAGAGCTGTAATGGTGTTTATACTTGTTTGATTCAATCAATATAATAGGTTGTTTAGCTACATGTATTAATTTTATGATCAATGTGTCAAAAAGTGTGTTTGGAGTCAAAAGAGGCGCATTGCTAATGTTAAATCAATTGAGGCACTCTCTAATTTTGAATTGAACAATTAATATCAATAAAAAATGAATGTCAACATCAAGGACTCCGTTGGTTGTTAAATTGAAGAAATTCATGTTATAGATGGTCCATAGGCATTTCTTTCATAATGAATATTGTCATTAAGGATGAAGTAAAATTTAATTTCAATGTTATTGCATAAAAAAAGTCCTGGTAACAATAAGAGGAGCCTAATTCACATGAGGAGATTATAATGTCTCGTGATTTAAGAATTACATCAGTTCACATTTGCACACAATGCAAACCATGATGAATGACTCCTTTGACTGACAGATTTAAATGGATTTAATGTTTTAATGGTTTTTATACTTGTTTGATTCAATCAATATAATAGGTTGTTTAGCTACATGTGTTAATTTTTTGATCAATTTGTCAAAAAGTGTGTTTGGAGTCAAAAGAGGAGCATTGCTAATGTGAAATCAATTGGGGCACTCTCTAATTTTGAATTGAACAATTAATATCAATAAAAAATGAATTTCAACATCAAGGACTCCATTGGTTGTTAAATTGAAACAATTCATGTTATAGATGGTTCATGCGCATTTTTTTTATAACGAATATAGTCATTAAAGATGAAGCAAAATTTAATTTTCTAGGTTATTGCATGAACAAAGTCCTAGTAACAATAAGAGGAGCCTAATTCACTTGACGCGATTAGAAAGTCTCGTGATTTAAGAATTAAATCAGTTCACATTTGTACACAATGCAAACCATGATGAATGACTCCTTCGACTGACGGATTTAAATGGTTTTAGAGTTCTAAAGGTTTTTATACTTGTTTGATTCAATCAATATAATAGGTTGTTTAGCTACATGTGTTAATTTTATGATCAATGTGTCAAAAAGTGTGTTTGGAGTGTGAAAAGAGGAGCGTTGCTAATGTGAAATCAATTGAGGCACTCTCTAATTTTGAATTGAACAATTAATATCAATAAAAAATGAATTTCAACATCACGGACTCCATTGGTTATTAAATTGATTGGATTCATGTTATAGATGGTCCATGGGCATTTTTTCATAATGAATATAGTCATTAAGGATGAAGCAAAATTTAATTTCAAGGTTATTGCATGAAAAAAGTCCTGGTAACAATAAGAGGAGCCTAATTCACATGCGGAGATTAGAAAGTCTCGTGATTTAAGAATTAAATCAGTTCACATTTGCACACAATGCAAACCATGATGAATGACTCCTTTGACTGACAGATTTAAATAGATTGAGAGCTGTAATGGTGTTTATACTTGTTTGATTCAATCAATATACTAGGTTGTTTAGCCACATGTGTTACTTTCATGATCAATGTGTCAAAAAGTGTGTTTGGAGGCAAAAGAGGAGCATTGATAATGTGAAATCAATTGAGGCACTCTCTAATTTTGAATTGAACAATTAATATCAATAAAAAATGAATCTCAACATGAAGGGCTCCATTTGTTGTTAAATTGAGTTAATTCATGTTATAGATGGTCCATGGGTATTTTTTTCATGACGAATATAGTCATTAAGGACAAAGCAAAATTTAATTTCAAGGTTATTGCATGAAAAAAGCCCAGGTAACAATAAGAGGAGCCTAATTCATATGAGGCGATTAGAAAGTCTCGTGATTTAAGAATTAAATCAGTTCACATTTGCCCACAATGCAAACCATGTTCAATGACTCCTTTGACTGATGGTTTTTATACTTGTTTGATTCAATCAATATAATAGGTTGTTTAGCTACATGTGTTAATTTTATGATCAATGTGCCTAAAAGTGTGTTTGGAGTCAAAAGAGGAGCATTGCTAATGAGAAATGATGGGAGGCTGTCTTTAATTTTTAATTCCACAATTAATATCAATAAGAAATAAATTTCAAGATCGAGGACTCCATTGGTTGTTAAATTGAATGAATTCGTGATATAGATCGTCCATGGGCATTTTTTTCATAACGAATATAGTCATTAAGGATGAAGCAAAATTTAATTTGAAGGTTATTGCATGAAAAAAGTCCTAGTAACAATAAGAGGAGCCTAATTCTCATGAGGTGATTAGAATA
Organism: Ceriops zippeliana; assembly: GCA_037897445.1. NCBI lineage: Eukaryota > Viridiplantae > Streptophyta > Magnoliopsida > Malpighiales > Rhizophoraceae > Ceriops > Ceriops zippeliana. Next base: position 1,961 of record JBAPLH010001951.1, on the reverse strand, counting down.
TGTCGTGATTTAAGAATTAAACCAGTTCACATTTGTACGAAATGCAAACCATAATGAATGACTCCCTTGATTGATGGATTTAAATAGATTGAGAGCTGTAATGGTGTTTATACTTGTTTGATTCAATCAATATACTAGGTTGTTTAGCCACATGTGTTACTTTCATGATCAAGGTGTCAAAAAGTGTGTTTGGAGTCAAAAGAGGAGCATTGCTAAAGAGAAATGATAGGAGGCTGTCTTTAATTTTTAATTCCATGATTAATATCAATAAGAAAAGAATTTCAAGATCAAGGACTCCATTGGTTGTTAAATTGAATGAATTCATGTTATAGATCGTCCATGGGCATTTTTTCACAACGAATATAGTCATTAAGGATGAAGCAAAATTTCATTTCAAGGTTAGTGCATGAAAAAAGTCCTGGTAACAATAAGAGGAGCCTAATTCACATGAGGCGATTAGAATGTCTCGTGATTTAAGAATTAAACCAGTTCACATTTGTAAAGAATGGAAATCATGATGAATGACTCCTTTGACTGACGGATTTAAATGGATTTAGAATTGTAGAGGTTTTTATACTTGTTTGATTCTATCAATATAACAGGTTGTTTAGCTACATGTGTTAATTTTATGATCAATGTGTCAAAAAGTGTGTTTGGAGTGAAAAGAGGAGCATTGCTAATGTGAAATCAATTCAGGCACTCTCTAATTTTGAATTGAACAATTAATATCAATAAAAAATGAATTTCAACATGAAGGACTCCATTGGTTGTTAGATTGAATGAATTCATGTTATAGATGGTCCATGGGCATTTTTTTCATGACGAATATAGTCATTAAGGATAAAGCAAAATTTAATTTCAAGGTTATTGCATGAAAAAAGCCCTGGTAACAATAAAAGGAGCCTAATTCACATGAGGCAATTAGAAAGTCTCGTGATTTAAGAATTAAATCAGTTCACATTTGCACACAATGCAAACCATGATGGATGACTCCTTTGACTGAGGGATTTAAATGGATTCAGAGTTTTAAAGGTTTTTATACTTGTTTGATTCAATCAATATAATAGGTTGTTTAGCTACATGTGTTAATTTTTTGATCAATTTGTCAAAAAGTGTGTTTGGAGTCAAAAGAAGAGCATTGCTAATGTGAAATCAATTGAGGCACTCTCTAATTTTGAATTGAACATTTAATATCAATAAAAAATGAATTTCAAAATCAAGGACTCCATTGGTTGTTAAATTGAACGAATTCATGTTATATATGGTCCATGGGCATTTTTTTCATAACGAATATTGTCATTAAGGATGAAGCAAATTTTAATTTGAAGGTTATTGCATGAAAAAAGTCTTGGTAACAATAAGAGGAGCCTAATTCACATGAGGCGATTAGAAAGTCTCGTGATTTAAGAATTAAATCAGTTCACATTTGTACACAATGCAAACCATGATGAATGACTCTTTTGACTAACGGATTTAAATGGTTTTAGAGTTTTAAAGGTTTTTATACTTGTTTGATTCAATCAATATAATAGGTTGTTTAGCTACATGTGTTTAATTTTATGATCAATGTGTCAAAAAGTGTGTTTGGAGTGAAAAGAGGAGCATTGCTAATGTGAAATCAATTGAGGCACTCTCTAATTTTGAATTGAACAATTAATATCAATAAGAAATGAATTTCAAGATCAAGGACTCCATTGGTTGTTAAATTGAATTGAATTCATGTTATAGATGGTCCATGGCATTTTTTTTCATAACGAATATAGTCATTAAGGATGAAGCAAAATTTAATTTCCAGGTTATTGCATGAAAAAAGTCCTGGTAACAATAAGAGGAGCCTAATTTCACATGACGCGATTAGAAAGTCTCGTGATTTTTAAGAATTAAATCAATTCACATTTGTACAGAATGCAAACCATGATGAATGACTCCTTTGACTGACAGATTTAAATGAATTTAGAGCT
>JBAPLH010001950.1:0-19130 GCA_037897445.1 Ceriops zippeliana | reverse complement strand
GAAATTTTAAGATCAAGGACTCCATTGCTTATTAAATTGAATGAATTCATGATATAGATGGTCCATGGGCATTTTTTTTTTCATAAAGAATATACTCATTAAGGTTTGAGGCAAAATTTAATTTCAAGGTTATTGCATGAAACAATAGTCCTGTTAATAATAAGAGGAGGAGCCTAATTCACATGAGGTGATTAGAATGTCTCATGATTTTAGGAATTAAACCAGTTCACATATGTAAGAAATGCAAACCATGATGACTGACTCCTTTGGTTGATTGATTTAAATAGATTTAGTGTTTTAATGCTCTTTATACTTGTTTGATTCTATTAATATACTAGGTTGTTTAGCCACATGTGTTAATTTCATGATCAATGTGTCAAAAAGTGTGTTTGGGGTCAATAGAGGAGCCTTGCTAATGACAAATGATGGGAGGCAATGTCTAATTTTGAATTCAACAATTAATATCAATAAAGAAATGAAATTTAAGATCAAGGACTCCATTGTTTTATTAAATTGAATGAATTCATGATATAGATGGTCCATGGGCATTTTTTTCATAAAGAATATACTCATTAAGGTTGAGGCAAAATTCAATTTCAAGGTTATTGCATGAAACATAGTCCTGGTAACAATAAGAGGAGCCTAATTCACATGAGGTGATTAGAATGTCTCATTATTTAGGAATTAAAACCAGTTCACTTATGTAAGAAATGCAAGCCATGATGACTGACTCCTTTGGTTGATTGATTTAAATAAATTTAGTGTTTTAATGCTCTTTATACTTGTTTGATTCTATTAATATACTAGGTTGTTTAGCCACATGTGTTAATTTCATGATCAATGTGTCAAAAAGTGTGTTTTGGGGGTCAATAGAGGAGCCTTGCTAATGACAAATGATGGGAGGCAATGTCTAATTTTGAATTCAACAATTAATATCAATAAGAAATGAAATTTAAGATCAAGGACTCCATTGTTTATTAAATTGAATGAATTCATGATATAGATGGTCCATGGGCATTTTTTTCATAAAGAATATACTCATTAAGGTTGAGGCAAAATTCAATTTCAAGGTTATTGCATGAAAACATAGTCCTGGTAACAATAAAAGGAGCCTAATTCACATGAGGTGATTATTAGAATGTCTCATTATTTAGGAATTAAACCAGTTCACTTATGTAAGAAATGCAAGCCATGATGACTGACTCCTTTGGTTGATTGATTTAAAAATAAATTTAGTGTTTTAAATGCTCTTTATACTTGTTTTGATTCTATTAATATACTACTAGGTTGTTTAGCCACATGTGTTAATTTCATGATCAATGTGTCAAAAAGTGTGTTTGGGGTCAATAGAGGAGCCTTGCTAATGACAAATGATGGGAGGCAATGTCTAATTTTGAATTCAACAATTAATATCAATAAGAAATGAAATTTAAGATCAAGGACTCCATTGTTTATTAAATTGAATGAATTCATGATATAGATGGTCCATGGGCATTTTTTTTTTCATAAAGAATATACTCATTAAGGTTGAGGCAAAAATTCAATTTCAAGGTTATTGCATGAAACATAGTCCTGGTAACAATAAGAGGAGCCTAATTCACATGAGGTGATTAGAATGTCTCATTATTTTAGGAATTAAACCAGTTCACTTATGTAAGAAAATGCAAGCCATGATGACTGACTCCTTTGGTTGATTGATTTAAATAAATTTAGTGTTTTAATGCTCTTTATACTTGTTTGATTCTATTAATATACTAGGTTGTTTAGCCACATGTGTTAATTTCATGATCAATGTGTCAAAAAGTGTGTTTGGGGTCAATAGAGGAGCCTTGCTAATGACAAATGATGGGAGGCAATGTCTAATTTTGAATTCAACAATTAATATCAATAAGAAATGAAATTTAAGATCAAGGACTCCATTGTTTATTAAATTGAATGAATTCATGATATAGATGGTCCATGGGCCTTTTTTTCATAAAGAATATACTCATTAAGGTTGAGGCAAAAATTAATTTCAAGGTTATTGCATGAAACATAGTCCTGGTAACAATAAAAGGAGCCTAATTCACATGAGGTGATTAGAATGTCTCATTATTTTGGAATTAAACCAGTTCACTTATGTAAGAAATGCAAGCCATGATGACTGACTCCTTTGGTTGATTGATTTAAATAAATTTAGTGTTTTAATGCTCTTTATACTTGTTTGATTCTATTAATATACTAGGTTGTTTAGCCACATGTGTTAATTTCATGATCAATGTGTCAAAAAGTGTGTTTGGGGTCAATAGAGGAGCCTTGCTAATGACAAATGATGGGAGGCAATGTCTAATTTTGAATTCAACAATTAATATCAATAAGAAATGAAATTTAAGATCAAGGACTCCATTGCTTATTAAATTGAATGAATTCATGATATAGATGGTCCATGGGCATTTTTTTTCATAAAGAATATACTCATTAAGGTTGAGGCAAAAATTTAATTTCAAGGTTATTGCATGAAAAATAGTCCTGGTAACAATAAGAGGAGCCTAATTCACATGAGGTGATTAGAATGTCTCATTATTTAGGAATTAAACCAGTTCACATATGTAAGAAATGCAAGCCATGATGACTGACTCCTTTGGTTGATTGATTTAAAATAGATTTAGTGTTTTAATGCTCTTTATACTTGTTTGATTCTATTTAATATACTAGGTTGTTTAGCCACATGTGTTAATTTCATGATCAATGTGTCAAAAAGTGTGTTTGGGGTCAATAGAGGAGCCTTGCTAATGACAAATGATGGGAGGCAATGTCTAATTTTGAATTCAACAATTAATATCAATAAGAAATGAAATTTAAGATCAAGGACTCCATTGTTTATTAAATTGAATGAATTCATGATATAGATGGTCCATGGGCATTTTTTCATAAAGAATATACTCATTAAGGTTGAGGCAAAATTCAATTTCAAGGTTATTGCATGAAAACATAGTCCTGGTAACAATAAGAGGAGCCTAATTCACATGAGGTGATTAGAATGTCTCATTATTTAGGAATTAAACCAGTTCACTTATGTAAGAAATGCAAGCCATGATGACTGACTCCTTTGGTTGATTGATTTAAATCAATTTAGTGTTTTAATGCTCTTTATACTTGTTTGATTCTATTAATATACTAGGTTGTTTAGCCACATGTGTTAATTTCATGATCAATGTGTCAAAAAAAGTGTGTTTGGGGTCAATAGAGGAGCCTTGCTAATGACAAATGATGGGAGGCAATGTCTAATTTTGAATTCAACAATTAATATCAATAAGAAATGAAATTTAAGATCAAGGACTCCATTGTTTATTAAATTGAATGAATTCATGATATAGATGGTCCATGGGCATTTTTTTCATAAAAGAATATACTCATTAAGGTTGAGGCAAAATTCAATTTTCAAGGTTATTGCATGAAACATAGTCCTGGTAACAATAAGAGGAGCCTAATTCACATGAGGTGATTAGAATGTCTCATTATTTTGGAATTAAACCAGTTCACTTATGTAAGAAATGCAAGCCATGATGACTGACTCCTTTGGTTGATTGATTTAAATAGATTTAGTGTTTTAATGCTCTTTATACTTTTTTGATTCTATTAATATACTAGGTTGTTTAGCCACATGTGTTAATTTCATGATCAATGTGTCAAAAAGTGTGTTTGGGGTCAATAGAGGAGCCTTGCTAATGACAAATGATAGGAGGCAATGTCTAATTTTGAATTCAACAATTAATATCAATAAGAAATGAAATTTAAGATCAAGGACTCCATTGTTTATTAAATTGAATGAATTCATGATATAGATGGTCCATGGGCATTTTTTTTCATAAAGAATATACTCATTAAGGTTGAGGCAAAATTCAATTTCAAGGTTATTGCATGAAACATAGTCCTGGTAACAATAAAAGGAGCCTAATTCACATGAGGTGATTAGAATGTCTCATTATTTTCGAATTAAACCAGTTCACTTATGTAAGAAATGCAAGCCATGATGACTGACTCCTTTGGTTGATTGATTTAAATCAATTTAGTGTTTTAATGCTCTTTATACTTGTTTGATTCTATTAATATACTAGGTTGTTTAGCCACATGTGTTAATTTCATGATCAATGTGTCGAAAAGTGTGTTTGGGTCAATAGAGGAGCCTTGCTAATGACAAATGATGGGAGGCAATGTCTAATTTTGAATTCAACAATTAATATCAATAAGAAATGAAATTTAAGATCAAGGACTCCATTGTTTATTAAATTGAATGAATTCATGATATAGATGGTCCATGGGCATTTTTTTTCATAAAGAATATACTCATTAAGGTTGAGGCAAAATTCAATTTCAAGGTTATTGCATGAAACATTGTCCTAGTAACAATAAGAGGAGCCTAATTCACATGAGGTGATTAGAATGTCTCATTATTTTCGAATTAAACCAGTTCACTTATGTAAGAAATGCAAGCCATGATGACTGACTCCTTTGGTTGATTGATTTAAATCAATTTAGTGTTTTAATGCTCTTTATACTTGTTTGATTCTATTAATATTCTAGGTTGTTTAGCCACATGTGTTAATTTCATGATCAATGTGTCAAAAAGTGTGTTTGGGGTCAATAGAGGAGCCTTGCTAATGACAAATGATGGGAGGCAATGTCTAATTTTGAATTCAACAATTAATATCAATAAGAAATGAAATTTAAGATCAAGGACTCCATTGTTTATTAAATTGAATGAATTCATGATATAGATGGTCCATGGGCATTTTTTTCACAAAGAATATACTCATTAAGGTTGAGGCAAAATTCAATTTCAAGGTTATTGCATGAAACATAGTCCTGGTAACAATAAAAGGAGCCTAATTCACATGAGGTGATTAGAATGTCTCATTATTTAGGAATTAAACCAGTTCACCTATGTAAGAAATGCAAGCCATGATGACTGACTCCTTTGGTTGATTGATTTAAATCAATTTAGTGTTTTAATGCTCTTTATACTTGTTTGATTCTATTAATATACTAGGTTGTTTAGCCACATGTGTTAATTTCATGATCAATGTGTCAAAAAGTGTGTTTGGGGTCAATAGAGGAGCCTTGCTAATGACAAATGATAGGAGGCAATGTCTAATTTTGAATTCAACAATTAATATCAATAAGAAATGAAATTTAAGATCAAGGACTCCATTGTTTATTAAATTGAATGAATTCATGATATAGATGGTCCATGGGCATTTTTTTCACAAAGAATATACTCATTAAGGTTGAGGCAAAATTCCATTTCAAGGTTATTGCATGAAACATAGTCCTGGTAACAATAAAAGGAGCCTAATTCACATGAGGTGATTAGAATGTCTCATTATTTTCGAATTAAACCAGTTCACTTATGTAAGAAATGCAAGCCATGATGACTGACTCCTTTGGTTGATTGATTTAAATCAATTTAGTGTTTTAATGCTCTTTATACTTGTTTGATTCTATTAATATACTAGGTTGTTTAGCCACATGTGTTAATTTCATGATCAATGTGTCGAAAAGTGTGTTTGGGGTCAATAGAGGAGCCTTGCTAATGACAAATGATGGGAGGCAATGTCTAATTTTGAATTCAACAATTAATATCAATAAGAAATGAAATTTAAGATCAAGGACTCCATTGTTTATTAAATTGAATGAATTCATGATATAGATGATCCATGGACATTTTTTTCATAAAGAATATACTCATTAAGGTTGAGGCAAAATTCAATTTCAAGGTTATTGCATGAAACATTGTCCTAGTAACAATAAGAGGAGCCTAATTCACATGAGGTGATTAGAATGTCTCATTATTTTCGAATTAAACCAGTTCACTTATGTAAGAAATGCAAGCCATGATGACTGACTCCTTTGGTTGATTGATTTAAATCAATTTAGTGTTTTAATGCTCTTTATACTTGTTTGATTCTATTAATATACTAGGTTGTTTAGCCACATGTGTTAATTTCATGATCAATGTGTCGAAAAGTGTGTTTGGGGTCAATAGAGGAGCCTTGCTAATGACAAATGATGGGAGGCAATGTCTCATTTTGAATTCAACAATTAATATCAATAAGAAATGAAATTTAAGATCAAGGACTCCATTGTTTATTAAATTGAATGAATTCATGATATAGATGGTCCATGGGCATTTTTTTCACAAAGAATATACTCATTAAGGTTGAGGCAAAATTCAATTTCAAGGTTATTGCATGAAACATAGTCCTGGTAACAATAAAAGGAGCCTAATTCACATGAGGTGATTAGAATGTCTCATTATTTAGGAATGAAACCAGTTCACTTATGTAAGAAATGCAAGCCATGATGACTGACTCCTTTGGTTGATTGATTTAAATCAATTTAGTGTTTTAATGCTCTTTATACTTGTTTGATTCTATTAATATACTAGGTTGTTTAGCCACATGTGTTAATTTCATGATCAATGTGTCAAAAAGTGTGTTTGGGGTCAATAGAGGAGCCTTGCTAATGACAAATGATAGGAGGCAATGTCTAATTTTGAATTCAACAATTAATATCAATAAGAAATGAAATTTAAGATCAAGGACTCCATTGTTTATTAAATTGAATGAATTCATGATATAGATGGTCCATGGGCATTTTTTCACAAAGAATATACTCATTAAGGTTGAGGCAAAATTCAATTTCAAGGTTATTGCATGAAACATTTTCCTAGTAACAATAAGAGGAGCCTAATTCACATGAGGTGATTAGAATGTCTCATTATTTTCGAATTAAACCAGTTCACTTATGTAAGAAATGCAAGCCATGATGACTGACTCCTTTGGTTGATTGATTTAAATCAATTTAGTGTTTTAATGCTCTTTATACTTGTTTGATTCTATTAATATACTAGGTTGTTTAGCCACATGTGTTAATTTCATGATCAATGTGTCGAAAAGTGTGTTTGGGGTCAATAGAGGAGCCTTGCTAATGACAAATGATGGGAGGCAATGTCTAATTTTGAATTCAACAATTAATATCAATAAGAAATGAAATTTAAGATCAAGGACTCCATTGTTTATTAAATTGAATGAATTCATGATATAGATGGTCCATGGGCATTTTTTTTCACAAAGAATATACTCATTAAGGTTGAGGCAAAATTCAATTTCAAGGTTATTGCATGAAACATAGTCCTGGTAACAATAAAAGGAGCCTAATTCACATGAGGTGATTAGAATGTCTCATTATTTAGGAATGAAACCAGTTCACTTATGTAAGAAATGCAAGCCATGATGACTGACTCTTTTGGTTGATTGATTTAAATCAATTTAGTGTTTTAATGCTCTTTATACTTGTTTGATTCTATTAATATACTAGGTTGTTTAGCCACATGTGTTAATTTCATGATCAATGTGTCAAAAAGTGTGTTTGGGGTCAATAGAGGAGCCTTGCTAATGACAAATGATAGGAGGCAATGTCTAATTTTGAATTCAACAATTAATATCAATAAGAAATGAAATTTAAGATCAAGGACTCCATTGTTTATTAAATTGAATGAATTCATGATACAGATGGTCCATGGGCCTTTTTTTCATAAAGAATATACTCATTAGGGTTGAGGCAAAATTCAATTTCAAGGTTATTGCATGAAACATAGTCCTGGTAACAATAAACGGAGCCTAATTCACATGAGGTGATTAGAATGTCTCATTATTTAGGAATTAAACCAGTTCACTTATGTAAGAAATGCAAGCCATGATGACTGACTCCTTTGGTTGATTGATTTAAATCAATTTAGTGTTTTAATGCTCTTTATACTTGTTTGATTCTATTAATATACTCGGTTGTTTAGCCACATGTGTTAATTTCATGATAAATGTGTCAAAAAGTGTGTTTGGGGTCAATAGAGGTGCCTTGCTAATGACAAATGATGGGAGGCAATATCTAATTTTGAATTCAACAATTAATATCAATAAGAAATGAAATTTAAGATCAAGGACTCCATTGCTTATTAAATTGAATGAATTCATGATATAGATGGTCCATAGGCTTTTTTTTCAAAAAGAATATACTTATTAAGGTTGAGGCAAAATTCAATTTCAAGGTTATTGCATGAAAAATAGTCCTGGTAACAATAAGAAGAGCGTAATTCACATGAGGTGATTAGAATGTATCATGATTTGGGAATTAAACCAGTTCACTTATGTAAGAAATGCAAGCCATGATGACTGACTCCTTTGGTTGATTTATTTAAATCAATTTCGTGTTTTAATGCTCTTTATAGTTGTTTGATTCTATTAATATACTAGGTTGTTTAGCCACATGTGTTAATTTCATGATCAATGTGTCAAAAAGTGTGTTTGGGGTCAATAGAGAAGCCTTGCTAATGACAAATGATGGGAGGCAATGTCTAATTTTGAATTCAACAATTAATATCAATAAGAAATGAAATTTAAGATCAAGGACTCCATTGTTTATTAAATTGAATGAATTCATGATACAGATGGTCCATCGGCCTTTTTTTCATAAAGAATATACTCATTAGGGTTAAGGCAAAATTCAATTTCAAGGTTATTGCATGAAACATAGTCCTGGTAACAATAAACGGAGCCTAATTCACATGAGATGATTAGAATGTCTCATTATTTAGGAATTAAACCAGTTCACTTATGTAAGAAATGCAAGCCATGATGACGGACTCCTTTGGTTGATTGATTTAAATCAATTTAGTGTTTTAATGCTCTTTATACTTGTTTGATTCTATTAATATACTCGGTTGTTTAGCCACATGTGTTAATTTCATGATAAATGTGTCAAAAAGTGTGTTTGGGGTCAATAGAGGTGCCTTGCTAATGACAAATGATGGGAGGCAATATCTAATTTTTGAATTCAACAATTAATATCAATAAGAAATGGAATTTAAGATCAAGGACTCCATTGCTTATTAAATTGAATGAATTCATGATATAGATGGTCCATAGGCTTTTTTTTCAAAAAGAATATACTTATTAAGGTTGAGGCAAAATTCAATTTCAAGGTTATTGCATGAAAAATAGTCCTGGTAACAATAAGAAGAGCGTAATTCACATGAGGTGATTAGAATGTATCATGATTTGGGAATTAAACCAGTTCACTTATGTAAGAAATGCAAGCCATGATGACTGACTCCTTTGGTTGATTTATTTAAATCAATTTAGTGTTTTAATGCTCTTTATAGTTGTTTGATTCTATTAATATACTAGGTTGTTTAGCCACATGTGTTAATTTCATGATCAATGTGTCGAAAAGTGTGTTTGGGGTCAATAGAGGAGCCTTGCTAATGACAAATGATGGGAGGCAATGTCTAATTTTGAATTCAACAATTAATATCAATAAGATATGAAATTTAAGATCAAGGACTCCATTGTTTATTAAATTGAATGAATTCATGATACAGATGGTCCATCGGCATTTTTTTTTCATAAAGAATATACTCATTAGGGTTGAGGCAAAATTCAATTTCAAGGTTATTGCATGAAACATAGTCCTGGTAACAATAAACGGAGCCTAATTCACATGAGGTGATTAGAATGTCTCATTATTTAGGAATTAAACCAGTTCACTTATGTAAGAAATGCAAGCCATGATGACGGACTCCTTTGGTTGATTGATTTAAATCAATTTAGTGTTTCAATGCTCTTTATACTTGTTTGATTCTATTAATATACTCGGTTGTTTAGCCACATGTGTTAATTTCATGATAAATGTGTCAAAAAGTGTGTTTGGGGTCAATAGAGGTGCCTTGCTAATGACAAATGATGGGAGGCAATATCTAATTTTGAATTCAACAATTAATATCAATAAGAAATGGAATTTAAGATCAAGGACTCCATTGCTTATTAAATTGAATGAATTCATGATATAGATGGTCCATAGGCTTTTTTTTCAAAAAGAATATACTTATTAAGGTTGAGGCAAAATTCAATTTCAAGGTTATTGCATGAAAAATAGTCCTGGTAACAATAAGAAGAGCGTAATTCACATGAGGTGATTAGAATGTATCATGATTTGGGAATTAAACCAGTTCACTTATGTAAGAAATGCAAGCCATGATGACTGACTCCTTTGGTTGATTTATTTAAATCAATTTCGTGTTTTAATGCTCTTTATAGTTGTTTGATTCTATTAATATACTAGGTTGTTTAGCCACATGTGTTAATTTCATGATCAATGTGTCAAAAAGTGTGTTTGGGGTCAATAGAGAAGCCTTGCTAATGACAAATGATGGGAGGCAATATCTAATTTTGAATTCAACAATTAATATCAATAAGAAATGGAATTTAAGATCAAGGACTCCATTGCTTATTAAATTGAATGAATTCATGATATAGATGGTCCATAGGCTTTTTTTTCAAAAAGAATATACTTATTAAGGTTGAGGCAAAATTTAATTTCAAGGTTATTGCATGAAAAATAGTCCTGTTAATAATAAGAGGAGCCTAATTCGCATGAGGTGATTAGAATGTCTCATGATTTAGGAATTAAACCAGTTCACATATGTAAGAAATGCAAACCATGATGACTGACTCCTTTGGTTGATGGATTTAAATAGATTTTGTGTTTTAATGCTCTTTATACTTGATTGATTCTTTTAATATACTAGGTTGTTTAGCCACATGTGTTGATTTCATGATCAATGTGTCAAAAAGTGTGTTTGGGGTCAATAGAGGAGCCTTGCTAATGACAAATGATGGGAGGCAATGTCTAATTTTGAATTCAACAATTAATATCAATAAGAAATGAAATTTAAGATCAAGGACTCCATTGTTTATTAAATTGAATGAATTCATGATATAGATGGTCCATGGGCATTTTTTTCATGAAGAATATACTCATTAAGGTTGAGGCAAAATTCAATTTCAAGGTTATTGCATGAAACATAGTCCTGGTAACAATAAGAAGAGCGTAATTCACATGAGGTGATTAGAATGTATCATGATTTGGGAATTAAACCAGTTCACTTATGTAAGAAATGCAAGCCATGATGACTGACTCCTTTGGTTGATTGATTTAAATCAATTTCGTGTTTTAATGCTCTTTATAGTTGTTTGATTCTATTAATATACTAGGTTGTTTAGCCACATGTGTTAATTTCATGATCAATGTGTCAAAAAGTGTGTTTGGGGTCAATAGAGAAGCCTTGCTAATGACAAATGATGGGAGGCAATATCTATTTTTGAATTCAACAATTAATATCAAAAAGAAATGAAATTTAAGATCAAGGACTCCATTGCTTAGTAAATTGAATGAATTCATGATATAGATGGTCCATAGGCTTTTTTTTCAAAAAGAATATACTTATTAAGGTTGAGGCAAAATTTAATTTCAAGGTTATTGCATGAAAAATAGTCCTGTTAATAATAAGAGGAGTCTAATTCGCATGAGGTGATTAGAATGTCTCATGATTTAGGAATTAAACCAGTTCACATATGTAAGAAATGCAAACCATGATGACTGACTCCTTTGGTTGATGGATTTAAATAGATTTAGTGTTTTAATGCTCTTTATACTTGTTTGATTCTTTTAATATACTAGGTTGTTTAGCGACATGTGTTGATTTCATGATCAATGTGTCAAAAAGTGTGTTTGGGGTCAATAGAGGAGCCTTGCTGATGACAAATGATGGGAGGCAATGTCTAATTTTGAATTCAACAATTAATATCAATAAGAAATGAAATTTAAGATCAAGGACTCCATTGTTTATTAAATTGAATGAATTCATGATATAGATGGTCCATGGGCATTTTTTTCACAAAGAATATACTCATTAAGGTTGAGGCAAAATTCCATTTCAAGGTTATTGCATGAAACATAGTCCTGGTAACAATAAAAGGAGCCTAATTCACATGAGGTGATTAGAATGTCTCATTATTTAGGAATGAAACCAGTTCACCTATGTAAGAAATGCAAGCCATGATGACTGACTCCTTTGGTTGATTGATTTAAATCAATTTAGTGTTTTAATGCTCTTTATACTTGTTTGATTCTATTAATATTCTAGGTTGTTTAGCCACATGTGTTAATTTCATGATCAATGTGTCGAAAAGTGTGTTTGGGGTCAATAGAGGAGCCTTGCTAATGACAAATGATGGGAGGCAATGTCTAATTTTGAATTCAACAATTCATATCAATAACAAATGAAATTTAAGATCAAGGACTCCATTGTTTATTAAATTGAATGAATTCATGATATAGATGGTCCATGGGAAATTTTTTCACAAAGAATATACTCATTAAGGTTGAGGCAAAATTCCATTTCAAGGTTATTGCATGAAACATAGTCCTGGTAACAATAAAAGGAGCCTAATTCACATGAGGTGATTAGAATGTCTCATTATTTAGGAATGAAACCAGTTCACCTATGTAAGAAATGCAAGCCATGATGACTGACTCCTTTGGTTGATTGATTTAAATCAATTTAGTGTTTTAATGCTCTTTATACTTGTTTGATTCTATTAATATACTAGGTTGTTTAGACACATGTGTTAATTTCATGATCAATGTGTCGAAAAGTGTGTTTGGGGTCAATAGAGGAGCCTTGCTAATGACAAATGATAGGAGGCAATGTCTAATTTTGAATTCAACAATTAATATCAATAAGAAATGAAATTTAAGATCAAGGACTCCATTGTTTATTAAATTGAATGAATTCATGATATAGATGGTCCATGGGCATTTTTTGCACTAAGAATATACTCATTAAGGTTGAGGCAAAATTCAATTTCAAGGTTATTGCATGAAACATTTTCCTAGTAACAATAAGAGGAGCCTAATTAACATGAGGTGATTAGAATGTCTCATTATTTTTGAATTAAACCAGTTCACTTATGTAAGAAATGCAAGCCATGATGACTGACTCCTTTGGTTGATTGATTTAAATCAATTTAGTGTTTTAGTGCTCTTTATACTTGTTTGATTCTATTAATATACTAGGTTGTTTAGCCACATGTGTTAATTTCATGATCAATGTGTCGAAAAGTGTGTTTGGGTCAATAGAGGAGCCTTGCTAATGACAAATGATGGGAGGCAATGTCTAATTTTGAATTCAACAATTAATATCAATAAGATATGAAATTTAAGATCAAGGACTCCATTGTTTATTAAATTGAATGAATTCATGATACAGATGGTCCATCGGCCTTTTTTTCATAAAGAATATACTCATTAGGGTTAAGGCAAAATTCAATTTCAAGGTTATTGCATGAAACATAGTCCTGGTAACAATAAACGGAGCCTAATTCACATGAGATGATTAGAATGTCTCATTATTTAGGAATTAAACCAGTTCACTTATGTAAGAAATGCAAGCCATGTTGACGGACTCCTTTGGTTGATTGATTTAAATCAATTTAGTGTTTCAATGCTCTTTATACTTGTTTGATTCTATTAATATACTCGGTTGTTTAGCCACATGTGTTAATTTCATGATAAATGTGTCAAAAAGTGTGTTTGGGGTCAATAGAGGTGCCTTGCTAATGACAAATGATGGGAGGCAATATCTAATTTTGAATTCAACAATTAATATCAATAAGAAATGGAATTTAAGATCAAGGACTCCATTGCTTATTAAATTGAATGAATTCATGATATAGATGGTCCATAGGCTTTTTTTTCAAAAAGAATATACTTATTAAGGTTGAGGCAAAATTCAATTTCAAGGTTATTGCATGAAAAATAGTCCTGGTAACAATAAGAAGAGCGTAATTCACATGAGGTGATTAGAATGTATCATGATTTGGGAATTAAACCAGTTCACTTATGTAAGAAATGCAAGCCATGATGACTGACTCCTTTGGTTGATTTATTTAAATCAATTTCGTGTTTTAATGCTCTTTATAGTTGTTTGATTCTATTAATATACTAGGTTGTTTAGCCACATGTGTTAATTTCATGATCAATGTGTCAAAAAGTGTGTTTGGGGTCAATAGAGAAGCCTTGCTAATGACAAATGATGGGAGGCAATATCTAATTTTGAATTCAACAATTAATATCAATAAGAAATGGAATTTAAGATCAAGGACTCCATTGCTTATTAAATTGAATGAATTCATGATATAGATGGTCCATAGGCTTTTTTTTTCAAAAGAATATACTTATTAAGGTTGAGGCAAAATTTAATTTCAAGGTTATTGCATGAAAAAATAGTCCTGTTAATAATAAGAGGAGCCTAATTCGCATGAGGTGATTAGAATGTCTCATGATTTAGGAATTAAACCAGTTCACATATGTAAGAAATGCAAACCATGATGACTGACTCCTTTGGTTGATGGATTTAAATAGATTTTGTGTTTTAATGCTCTTTATACTTGATTGATTCTTTTAATATACTAGGTTGTTTAGCCACATGTGTTGATTTCATGATCAATGTGTCAAAAAGTGTGTTTGGGGTCAATAGAGGAGCCTTGCTAATGACAAATGATGGGAGGCAATGTCTAATTTTGAATTCAACAATTAATATCAATAAGAAATGAAATTTAAGATCAAGGACTCCATTGTTTATTAAATTGAATGAATTCATGATATAGATGGTCCATGGACATTTTTTTCATAAAGAATATACTCATTAAGGTTGAGGCAAAATTCAATTTCAAGGTTATTGCATGAAACATTGTCCTAGTAACAATAAGAGGAGCCTAATTCACATGAGGTGATTAGAATGTCTCATTATTTTCGAATTAAACTAGTTCACTTATGTAAGAAATGCAAGCCATGATGACTGACTCCTTTGGTTGATTGATTTAAATCAATTTAGTGTTTTAATGCTCTTTATACTTGTTTGATTCTATTAATATACTAGGTTGTTTAGCCACATGTGTTAATTTCATGATCAATGTGTCGAAAAGTGTGTTTGGGGTCAATAGAGGAGCCTTGCTAATGACAAATGATGGGAGGCAATGTCTAATTTTGAATTCAACAATTAATATCAATAAGAAATGAAATTTAAGATCAAGGACTCCATTGTTTATTAAATTGAATGAATTCATGATATAGATGGTCCATGGGCATTTTTTTCATAAAGAATATACTCATTAAGGTTGAGGCAAAATTCCATTTCAAAGTTATTGCATGAAACATAGTCCTGGTAACAATAAAAGGAGCCTAATTCACATGAGGTGATTAGAATGTCTCATTATTTAGGAATTAAACCAGTTCACCTATGTAAGAAATGCAACCCATGATGACTGACTCCTTTGGTTGATTGATTTAAATCAATTTAGTGTTTTAATGCTCTTTATACTTGTTTGATTCTATTAATATACTAGGTTGTTTAGACACATGTGTTAATTTCATGATCAATATGTCGAAAAGTGTGTTTGGGGTCAATAGAGGAGCCTTGCTAATGACAAATGATGGGAGGCAATGTCTAATTTTGAATTCAACAATTAATATCAATAAGAAATGAAATTTAAGATCAAGGACTCCATTCTTTAAAAAATTGAATGAATTCATGATACAGATGGTCCATGGGCCTTTTTTTCATAAAGAATATACTCATTAGGGTTAAGGCAAAATTCAATTTCAAGGTTATTGCATGAAACATAGTCCTGGTAACAATAAACGGAGCCTAATTCACATGAGGTGATTAGAATGTCTCATTATTTAGGAATTAAACCAGTTCACTTATGTAAGAAATGCAAGCCATGATGACGGACTCCTTTGGTTGATTGATTTAAATAAATTTAGTGTTTTAATGCTCTTTATACTTGTTTGATTCTATTAATATACTCGGTTGTTTAGCCACATGTGTTAATTTCATGATAAATGTGTCAAAAAGTGTGTTTGGGGTCAATAGAGGTGCCTTGCTAATGACAAATGATGGGAGGCAATATCTAATTTTTGAATTCAACAATTTAATATCAATAAGAAATGAAATTTAAGATCAAGGACTCCATTGCTTATTAAATTGAATGAATTCATGATATAGATGGTCCATAGGCTTTTTTTCAAAAAGAATATACTTATTAAGGTTGAGGCAAAATTTAATTTCAAGGTTATTGCATGAAAAATAGTCCTGTTAATAATAAGAGGAGCCTAATTCGCATGAGGTGATTAGAATGTCTCATGATTTAGGAATTAAACCAGTTCACATATGTAAGAAATGCAAACCATGATGACTGACTCCTTTGGTTGATGGAGTTAAATAGATTTAGGGTTTTAATGCTCTTTATACCTGTTTGATTTTATTAATATACTAGGTTGTTTAGCCACATGTGTTAATTTCATGATCAATGTGTCAAAAAGTGTGTTTGGGGTCAATAGAGGAGCCTTGCTAATGACAAATGATGGGAGGCAATGTCTAATTTTGAATTGAACAATTAATATCAATAAGAAATAAAATTTAAGATCAACGACTCCATTATTTATTAAATTGAATGAATTCATGATATAGATGGTCCATGGGCCTTTTTTTCATAATGAATATACTCATTAAGGTTGAGGCAAAATTCAATTTCAAGGTTATTGCATGAAACATAATCCTGGTAACAATAAAAGGAGCCTAATTCACATAAGGTGATCAGAATGTCTCATTATTTAGGAATGAAAGAAGTTCACTTATGTAAGAAATGCAAGCCATGATGACTGACTCCTTTGGTTGATTGATTTAAATCAATTTCTTGTTTTAATGCTTTTTATACTTGTTTGATTCTATTAATATACTAGGTTGTTTAGCCACATGTGTTAATTTCATGATCAATGTGTCAAAAAGCGTGTTTGGGGTCAATAAAGAAGACTTACTAATGACAAATGATGGGAGGCAATATCTATTTTTGAATTCAACAATTAATATCAAAAAGAAATGAAATTTAAGATCAAGGACTCCATTGCTTATTAAATTGAATGAATTCATGATATAGATGGTCCATAGGCATTTTTTTCATAAATAATATACTCATTAAGGTTATGGCAAAATTTAATTTAAAGGTTATTGCCTGAAAAATGGTCCTGTTAATAATAAGAGGAGCCTAATTCTCATGAGGTGATTAGAATGTGTCATGATTTAGGAATTCAACAAGTTCACATATGTAAGAAATGCAAACCATGATGACTCACTCCTTTGGTTGATGGATTTAAATAGATTTAGTGTTTTAATGCTCTTTATACTTGTTTGATTCTATTAATATACTAGGTTGTTTAGCCATATGTGTTAATTTCATGATCAATGTGTCAAAAAGTGTGTTTGGGGTCAAAATAGGAGCCTTGCTATTGACAAATGATGGGAGGCAATATCTAATTTTGAATTCAACAATTAATATCAATAAGGAATGAAATTTAAGATCAAGGACTCCATTGTTTATTAAATTGAATGAATTCATGATATAGATGGTCCATAGGCATTTTTTTCATAAAGAATATACTTATTAAGGTTGAGGCAAAATTTAATTTCAAGGTTATTCCATGAAAAATAGTCCTGTTAATAATAAGAGGAGACTAATTCGCAAGAGGTGATTAGAATGTCTCATGATTTAGGAATTAAACCAGTTCACATATGTAAGAAATGGAAACCATGATGACTGACTCCTTTGGTTGATTAATTTAAATAAATTTAGTGTTTTAATGCTCTTTATACTTGTTTGATTCTATTAATATACTAGGTTGTTTAGCCACATGTGTTAATTTCATGATCAATGTGTCAAAAAGTGTGTTTGAGGTCAATAACGGAGCATTGCTAATGACAAATGATGGGAGGCAATGTCTAATTTTGAATTCAACAATTAATATCAATAAGAAATGAAATTTAAGATCAAGGACTCCATTGTTTATTAAATTGAATGAATTCATGATATAGATGGTCCATGGGCATTTTTTTCATAAAGAATATACTCATTAAGCTTGAGGCAAAATTCAATTTCAAGGTTATTGGATGAAACATAGTCCTGGTAACAATAAAAGGAGCGAAATTCACATGAGGTGATTAGAATGTCTCATTATTTAGGAATTAAACCAGTTCACTTATGTAAGAAATGCAAGCGATGATGACTTACTCCTTTGGTTGATTGATTTAAATAAATTTAGTGTTTTAATGCTCTTTATACTTGTTTGATTCTATTAATTTACTAGGTTGTTTAGCCACATGTGTTAATTTCATGATCAATGTGTCAAAAAGTGTGTCTGGGGTCAATAGAGGAGCCTTGCTAATGACAAATGATGGGAGGCAATGTCTAATTTTGTATTCAACAATTAATATAAATAAGAAATGA
This sequence comes from Ceriops zippeliana, assembly GCA_037897445.1. NCBI lineage: Eukaryota > Viridiplantae > Streptophyta > Magnoliopsida > Malpighiales > Rhizophoraceae > Ceriops > Ceriops zippeliana. The sequence continues at coordinate 909 of JBAPLH010001950.1, read as the reverse complement.
AATTTAAGATCAACGACTCCATTGTTTATTAAATTGAATGAATTCATGATATAGATGGTCCATGGGCCTTTTTTTCATAATGAATATACTCATTAAGGTTGAGGAAAAATTCAATTTTGAAAGTTATTGCATGAAACATAATCCTGGTAACAATAAATGGAGCCTAATTCACATGAGGTGATTAGAATGTCTCATTATTTTCGAATTAAACCAGTTCACTTATGTAAGAAATGCAAGCCATGATGACTGACTCCTTTGGTTGATTAATTTAAATAAATTTAGTGTTTTAATGCTCTTTATACTTGTTTGATTCTATTAATATACTAGGTTGTTTAGCCACATGTGTTAATTTCATGATCAATGTGTCAAAAAGTGTGTTTGAGGTCAATAACGGAGCATTGCTAATGACAAATGATGGGAGGCAATGTCTAATTTTGAATTCAAATATTAATATCAATAAGAAATGAAATTTAAGATCAAGGACTCCATTGTTTATTAAATTGAATGAATTAATGATATAGATGGTCCATGGGCATTTTTTTCATAAAGAATATACTCATTAGGGTTGAGGCAAAATTCAATTTCGAGTTTATTGCATGAAACATAGTCTTGGTAACAATAAATGGAGCCTAATTCACATGAGGTGATTAGAATGTCTCATTATTTAGGAATGAAACCAGTTCACTTATGTAAGAAATGCAAGCCATGATGACTGACTCCTTTGGTTGATTGATTTAAATCAATTTAGTGTTTTAATGCTCTTTATACTTGTTTGATTCCATTAATAAACGAGGTTGTTTAGCCGCATGTGTTAATTTCATGATCAATGTGTCAAAAAGTGTGTTTGGGGTCAATAGAGGAGCCATGCTAATGACAAATGATGGGAGGCAATGTCTAATTTGAATTCAA